>LPNX011041818.1:397209-619709 GCA_001517045.1 Pseudotsuga menziesii | reverse complement strand
GATCTTATTCATTGGCCTAGCCGTGGACCCACTCTATTAAGTGTGCTTAACCATATCGCGTGCGCCTTGTACTTATACAAATCGCGTGCGTGTTTTGACTCTATATAACGCATGCACGTTTTGTGACTATAAAAACAGTGGATTGTTTTTGTCCGAGAGCAACTTCACTTTGTTTTAATTTTCATCCGATTACCATGCGTTTTTTTTCAAGAGCACAAGCCCGCCTGTGGAAATACTCACAATTTACACATTCTGCATCATTCTTTTTGTTATGTAGGTTCAGCATTGAGGATATCTTTCATGGTTGAGGAGCACACAGGATAAGATATCAAGCTTCAATGTCATTTCATGGTGATGGTGGATATACACAATTGTACAAGAGAATCACCTTGAGGAACAATTTATGATTTAACTTTCATTTGCTTATTATTCAAGAGAACCAAAGGTAAATTTTCCCATTCATTATTGTTTTGATGGGAAATATGAACAATTGAGAAGGAAGATTGAACCACCTTGAAGGATCAATAGTTATAAAGAAAGTTAAAGGTTTGAAAGATTGTAATTGAGGAGCAACAAAAACAAACTATATTGAATTGATCATTGTGGTGATGGGGAATGTACATAACCGAGGAAGAAAATCAGCAAGGAAGAAGAGACCTCAAGAAGTCATCGAAAAAGAGAAAGAAAAGAAAATAAGAGACATGATGAATCGGAGACTTTATTTGGAAACTAATCCAAATCCAATTATAGAGGATACGACGGTTCATCCTATTAATCCAACACAAGAAAAAAGGAAGCATTCACTAGAGGGACCTTCAATTTCCACAATAGTTGTTGAACAAGCACCCCATGGAAGTATTCAAGAAGCAAAACGTAGGTGCTCATTAGGGGATGTTTCAAATCCCACATCAAGTCAAAGTGATAAGTTACCATCTCAAGACAAAGCTCATGAAGAGGCGTTGGACATGGAGCCTACTGTTGAAGAAGAAAATATTATCCGAACCATCGATGAGGATGTTGGACTTCTACCATCCAACTACCAGGAAGAGAATGAAGGACACCAAGTTGCTACTGAAACGCCAAAGCGTATTGTTGATGCACTAGATGATAGAAATCCAACCCTTACCTCCATTAGAAAGCACACTTCGAAGAACTCCAAAGCGTATACAAGTTGATGAAGGACTCCTCGATTCCATTGAAGGTACGCTATCTAATCGTAGTATTGCTTATCAAACTCAACAGATACTAAATAAATATTTTGTTTCTAAATGTGATGGAGATAAATGTAGATTATTTTTACCATTGTTAAAATCTAGGGGCATGAATATTGTTAGGAAATCGTTAGGGATAAATATGATAAAGACTTCTGGACCAAGTTCTCATATAGTTAAAAGCTTAGTAGATGCCTTTGGTAAAATTGGTAAGAACACACAGTCAAAGGACCGCAATGCGTCTCGTCATGTGTTGTCACAAGCAATTGTAAATAAGAACACCAGGGTCCTTCGTTTTCTCAAGCCTACATCTAAACTAGTTAATTTAAATGTAAAAACCCTCCGTAGGTATTCTATTAGAAGAGAACATCTTGACACAACCGGCTAGACAGATTTTTGGGCCTTTATTGGTCGGTTGCCACATCGTGACATGAAGCTAGTTGATGCAGTAAAGGGACTAGTGCAGAGTTTTTGGCATGATCACACAAGGCCTTCTTCAAACGGGAAGGATGTACTAAAACTGATAAGGGGTTCAAAGGACCGTGAACCACATATTAAGCATCTTCTTGATATAACACAGACAGAACTATACAAGAAATTTAGGAACGAACATAGACAATTGAATTTGGGGCAAATATATTTTGAGAAATGTAAGCCCTGGTATGTTAGAATAAATACTTTTCGTAACACTTGTTGTTGTAGATACCATGTAGAATATGAATATTACTATGAAACATTTTTGTACATTCGTCATGTGTTGCATACTAACCATGTGCAGGATTGCTCCTTGACAAGACCATCGACCTCATCAAGAGAATTCATTCATAGTATCATGTGCAATAGGCCTAAGGGGAAAACTTACTATGCAAAATCCTATTTGGATGGAACTTGCTCCAACTATGCTGGAATGGCATTATTGATCCAATGTATGCACGAGACTGGAGACAATGAATTTGGGAATATGGTTACGGACATGAAAAGTTTCAAATATATCAGCTATGAAATAGTCCCAGGGAAAGAAAGAAAAAAAATACAATTGGTGACATCTTAGGTACATGCATTTATATATAAATTTATGTTTGAACAGTTGCATTTCATTCCTTACTTACAAAAAAAACCTGATATTGAGATCATTTTGTGTCAACAGGTACAAGTTAGTGTCTTCGTCAAGGAATTTATTGAAAAGACACATCAATATTTTCAGCATGTCCACTTGGCACGATGGCGGGATGAGAAGTTTAGAATATGCAAAGATACATTTCCGCGTGGTACTATACTTTCAGTTGTTGATTTTGCCGAGAACTACACTCTGCAACCTCAAAATGAGATCCAAAGTCAGCATTATCACTCTGAGCAGGTTTCCTTGATGGTGCATATCACATATAGGCATGGCCCAAATAACAGTGAAGAGTAAAGAGAAATTCTAAAGGAATATCACTTCTACATAAGTGATGATAGGTGCCATGACTTCCACTATGTACGTCATTGCTTCATCATGTTCTATGATCATTTTAAGGGCAGGAACATACAGATGGATCGACATTGGATTTGGTCTGATGGATGTGTTGGTTAGTTCAAAAATGCACACATATTTCAATGGTTGTGTTCATTGCATAAAAACTACAAAGTTTCACATATGTGGAACTATTTTGAGACTGGGCATGGTAAAGGAGAGCATGATGGAGCCATATCATGTGTCAAAACAGCCCTACAAAGAGAGGAATTGAAATTATCTACAATATCTACTATTCGAAATGCTCAATCTATAGTTAGGTGGTGCACACCAGTAATGGGAGAGGAATCAGCTATGCGAGTAGAATCCACAAGAAAGAGACATGTGGAGAGATTTTTTTGGGAGGTGCTAGACATATATCATTCACATGCATGGGAATGCAAGACTATTCCTGGGACTCGTGGCTTTCATTCGGTTCGAAGCTCTAATAACCCAGTATTTGAAATTTGGACCAGAAAACTCGCTTGTTTTTTCCCGCCTTGTTGTGATGGTGACTGGGATGTGTGTGAATCATTGGATTGGGTTGATGGATGGGATCGCATATCACTTCCACTTGATCAGCGTGAAATTGTTGAGTTAACTCCATTGGAAGAAGACCAATTGTCTATTTCTATAGATTTTGATCATGTATCAGACCTTGTACAACCTGGTATGATGCATTTCCTTAACATTTTTTTGAAAATTTACGTAGTCTTGAAACTCACATTAATGGCCTTGTATCACATGAAAAATATTTGATCATATACCTACAATCATACTATGCAGGACACATATACGCAGTGGTTGCCTCAAAAGATAGTGAATGGGGTGGTGATTACTGGTTGGCACGTTGTATAGAGGGAAATCAAACCCTCATTATGTCCATGACTGATGATGAAAACAACCATTTCCCCATCGGGTCTATGGTTGTTAAAGGTGAATACCTTACACATGACAACAATGCAAGAAAGAAGGGTGGATATGTTTATAGGGATTACAAACCAGGTGCAAGTGTGTATCACTTTACCAACTTAATCATTGGTACAAACCTCCAGGTACGAACAATGCCTAGCCGAAATTCATCGAAGGTATGCTACTTCTTACCGAATACAGAGCATGAGAGACTAATGGAGACCATCATTATAAGAGATTATCCGGAGGGCTTTGTTGTATGATAATAGGTGGGATCTAGCATGATGAGGTATGTATCATAATTTTAATTTTCCCATGTATGTTTCTTATGAATATGTCAATTTTGTGTTCTTGATATGCGAAATTTTCCATAATGTTGTTTATAAATATGCCAAAAGTTCTTGTATGTTAAGTCAATGAACATGCCAAATTTTACATATGATCAATAAACCATATATATCAATCATATGAACATTTCAAGATCTCATTCACATGATATACATAACATTAGAATACATACAGGTACCTCTGTAGGTCATACCTATCAAAGTACTTTGTAGGCTCTCTTACAGGACTAAAACCCTAATTTTTCAAGTAGGTAATATTGTCAATGTTTTCAGCCGATATATACAACTAGGATGATGGAAACAAGATTCCGCAACGATAAAATTATGTTTTAAGGCTTGTATAATTTCCTTCTTGACAACTCACCTCTAATACCCGCATGTCCATTGCCAAAGGGGTAGTGCCTAGTATTGTTGGAATTTCATCTCATTTTTTTTTTGAGAAGTTTAATTTCTACTTAAAAGATAATAAAAGATAATAAGAGATTTATTTAACTTTGTTTTTAGTTGATTATGTTTTTTTGAACATTGAAAGTGGAAGAAAATAACCTACTAATATTGACACAAACAACTCAAAAGTAACATGCTTCAACATTATGCATATGAAGTATTCAAAAGTACCATGCGCTAACATTATGCATGTGAAGTAGGTCAACATCATGCATGTGAAGATATCAAGTGATAAACTTAATAAACAAACAAAATTTGGAACCTCTCATGCTTTCGAAAGGTTAATGTTTCATGTAATGCATAATAGAAAATTTTGGGAGGTTGACATGTGGGGTCATTGGTGTAATTGAAATTGTGATATTTTAATTTTCAATTAAAAGATATGATTTTATTAAGGAGTTTAATTTCCAATTAAAAGATAACAATAAACTCATTTACTCATGTTTCTCATTGATCATGTATTATAAAAATCCTGAAACAAAACAACATACTAGCAATGACAACTCGACAACTCAAAAGTAACATTAAATCGTTAATGCAAAGGAAGCCACGGACGGTGGGGATGCAGTTGGTGTTGCCATATTTCCCATGCCCAAACACGGTAGCAGGAGTTGACGAAATTCAAAATTGCGGCTCCGTGAGGTTTTTTACGCACCAGGCCCAAGTCCACTAGGTGTCCCTGAACGGTATCTAGAGGTGACCTGCAAATTGCCATAGATCGATGCTTGGGCCTCCGATCGACGAACTATCGATTCCGTTGGATTCGTGACGTGGGATTTTAGCTATGGGGGGCCTCTCCCTCTTCTCCATTTCCCGGTGACCTCTGTCTACGGTGGTTTCTGAAGCTAGGGTTTTGCTCAATAAGGGACAATGCAGTCACACCAACGAGGGCCAAAGCTGGAAAGCCATGAACGATGGGGATGCGATTGGTGTTTCCATATTTCCCATGCCCAAACATGCTAGTAGGAGTTGACGAAATTCAAAATTGCGGCTCTATGAGGTTTTTTGCGCACCGGGTACAAGTCCACCAGGTGTCCCTGAACGGTATCTAGAGGTGACCTGCAACTCACCATAGATCGATGCTCGGCCTCCGATCGATGAACCGTCGATTCCGTTGGATTCATGACATGGGATTTTAGCTAGGGGGGCCTCTCCCTCCTGTCCATTTCCCAATGACCTTCGTCTACGTTGGTTTCTGAAGCTAGGGTTTCGCTCAGTAGGGGACAATGCAATCACACCAACGAGGGCCAAAGCTAGAAAGACACAGACGGTGGGGATGTGGTTGGTGTTGCCATGTTTCCCATGCCCAAACACGCTAGCAGGAGTTAACAGAATTCAAAATTGCGGCTCCATGAGGTTTTTTGCGCACCGGGCACAAGTCCACCAAGTGTCCCTGAATGGTATCTGGAGGTGACCTACAACTCACTATAGATCGATGCTCAGCCCTCCAATCGATGAACCGTCGATTCCGTTGGATTTGTGACGTGGGATTTTAGCTAGGGGGGGGCCTCTCCCTCCTGTCCATTGCTCGGTGACCTCCGTCTACGGTGGTTTCTGAAGCTAGGGTTTTTCTCAGTAGGGGACAATGCAGTCACGCCAACGAGGGCCAAATATGGAAAGCCATGGACGGTGGGGATGCGGTTGGCGTTGCCATATTTCCCATGCCCAAACACACTAGCAGGAGTTGTCAAAATTCAAAATTGCAGCTCCGTGATGTTTTTTGTGCACTGAGCACAAGTTCACCAGGTGTCCCTGAACGGTATCTAGAGGTGACCTACAACTCGCCATAGATCGATGCTCGGGCCTCCGATCGACGGACCATCAATTCTGTTGGATTCATGACGTGGGATTTTAGCTATGGGGGGGGCCTCTCCCTCCTGTCCATTACCCAATGACCTCCGTCTATGGTGGTTTCTGAAGTTAGGGTTTCGCTCAGTAGGGGACAATGCAGTCACGCCAACGAGGGCCAAAGCTGAAAAGCCACGAACGCTGGGGATGCGGTTGGTGTTTCCATATTTCCCATGCCCAAACACAATAGCACGAGTTGACGAAATTCAAAATTGTGGCTCCGTGAGGTTTTTTGCGCACCAGGCCCATGTCCACTAGGTGTCCCTGAACAGTATCTAGAGGTGACCTACAAATTGCCATAGATTGATGCTTGGGCCTTCGATCGATGAACTGTCAATTCTGTTGGATTTGTGACGTGGGATTTTAGCTATGGGGGGGCCTCTCCCTCCTGTCCATTACCCGGTGACCTCCGTCTATGGTGGTTTCTGAAGCTAGGGTTTTGCTCAGTAGGGGACAATGTAGTCACGCCAACGAGTGCCAAAGCTGGAAAGCCACAGACCGTGGGGATGTGGTTGGCGTTGCCATATTTCCCATGCCCAAACACGGTAGCAGGAGTTGACGGAATTTAAAATTGTGGCTCCGTTAGGTTTTTTTCACACCGGGCCCAAGTCCACCAGGTGTCCCTGAATGGTATCTAGAGGTGACCTGCAACTCGTCATATATCAATGCTCGGGCCTTCAATCGATGAACTGTCAATTCTGTTGGATTCATGACATGGTATTTTAGCTATGGGGGGGCCTCTCCCTCCTGTCCATTTCCTGGTGACCTCCGTCTATGATGGTTTTTGAAGCTAGGGTTTCACTCAGTAGGGGACAATGCAGTCATGCCAACGAGGGCCAAAGTTGGAAAGCCACAGACGGTGGGGATGCGGTTGGCGTTGCCATATTTCCCATGTCCAAACATGTTAGCAGGAGTTGATGGAATTCAAAATTGTGGCTCCATGAGGTTTTTTGCGCACTGGGCACAAGTCCACCAGGTTTCCTTGAATGGTGTCTGGAGGTGACTTCCAACTTGCCATAGATCGATGCTCGGGCCTCCGATCAACAAACCGTCAATTCTATTGGATTCATGACGTGGGATTTTAGCTAAGGGGGCCTTTCCCTCCCGTTCATTTCCCGGTGACCTTCGTCTATGGTGGTTTCTGAAGCTAGGGTTTCACTCAGTAGGGAACAATGCAGTCACGCCAATGAGGGCCAAAGCTGGACAATGCATTTCATGCCAACGAAGGCCAAACTTGGAAAAACCTATCCCTAACTAGGGTTTATTGTTTAACATGCATGTCCCATAACCATAACCCTACCAAGGAAACCCTAATCCTAACCCTAATCTTATCATACTATCACAACTCAATTTGAAGAATCAATCTAATGTCCAACTCAACTTTTTCAAATCCGGTGGACTTATGCTTCAAATCATGTTGATTCATGAAGTTGGTTCTCGGTCTTTGGATTCTATTGTAGTTCCTTTAATGCTAAGTGATTAGTCATTGGGTGCATGAGGTTTGTTGAATAGTGTTGTTGGTTGTTGATGAAATGTGAAGCATGTATTGCACTTAGTTTTATTAAATTACACTTGAGCATTGACTTAACTTGTAATTTAATGAATCCAAACTCACAATTTTTAATTAGATATATCCAATTGGTGTGCAAGTAGTGAGTTCATTGAAACCTTGAAATACATTGTATTTCACTTATATTTATTAAATTACACGAGCAAGAACTTTGAATTTAGTGTGCATGTAGTGAGATCATTGAAACCTTTAAATATAATAGTTTTTTCTTTTGACATAGTGCATTCATAAGTAATAGATAATCCTCACAAATCAATACAATAGATTGACACAAGAACATGTGGAAACCAAAGAACAAATTCAAAGTGAAATGTATCATTCATTTATAACTAAAATGTCAATGTACATGTCTCCAAAAGTACATATATATCCAAAAGTATCCAAAAGTACATATATATCCAAAATTAACTAGAAGTACATGTGTCTCCACAACTATCCAAGACTATCCAAGCCACATTTACATGTATCCAAAAATATCCAAGCCACATGTACATGTATCCAAAAATATCCAAGCCACATGTACATGTAAGTGAAATGTCAATGTACATGTCTCCAAAAGTACATGTATCCAAAACTGTCCAAGCCACATGTACATGTATCGAAATGTACATATCCCATAAGACACATCAAAACTCAAGCTTCCTCCTGTTCTTTCTCAAGGTTGATCCTGTAGGCACAACTCTAGGAACAATGTGCATCTATGGATCCTTGATAAAATTCAACTAAATATGTACTAATACAAGTTAGCTCAATAAAATACCATATCTAAATTAACTCAACAATTATCAAAATGTTAATGGACATTGCATGAAACAATTGGTCATTAATGGACATCTCACCTCAGTGAGAGACTGTGACAAAGGGGATTGTGTTTCTTGTGTAGCAGATGGAGTTGTTGGTTGTACATCAATGATGGTCACATCCATGGTCGAACTAGAGGGGGCAGGAACTGCTACTGGTGGTGGTGGCTACAAACACCAAATCTTGAAATAGTTAGAAATGTGCATGAATAAACAATAGACAACAATAACACACTACGTCTAGATCATGTTCAAATAGTTGTACCTCTGTGTGGCTTGTTGTTATTGCAGATACCACATTGACTGCTGCATCAATAACTCCTAATGCTAGTGGCTACAATCACCAAATGTCGAAATAGTTAGACATGCATGAATAAACGTATGCCAACAATAATAAACTATGTAATGATCATGTTAAAATAGTTGTACCTCTATGTGACTTGTTGCCATTGTAGATGCAGCACTGACTGCTGCATCAACCATCCCTGTAGGGTTTTCAATAGTAAACTCTGGCTCCTGATGTAGTAAACATGCAAATCAAACATTAACAAAACATTTTATGCACTGGATTTCAAGTTAACCAAGAAATATCATCGAAGGATATACATTACCATGGTATCAGTATCTCCACGGTCGTGGACAACTGGACTCTTTCTAGGAGTAGGCCGTCTCATATACACATGAACCTTGTTCACATATGGCCTATGAGGAGATACAAATCCGGTAAATGGTCTAGGTGTTTTGGTTGGTGCCTATAGTCAACAAGAGTTCATGTAGTTAGACATGCATGATTCAACGAACACACATGTATTTAGAAAATGACAGTTTTTAAATGTTTAAAATGTTTACCTCCATCACTGCTTTCCCCTGTGAAGGATCTAGCATCTGCCAGTTTAATAATTGTAAATATTAGACCGTAGATAGCATTAGTGAACTAACATGTACAATGTGTGGAAATTAACAAATTAATAAGTAATATAAAACTGACATTTTTAAAATGTTTACCTCGGTGTGAGATACGACAATGGGTGCTATATGAATCTCTCCACCAACCAAGGGATCAGTGGATGGAATGTCATGCCCAGATATTTCCTCGGTCAATACGACCATGGATCCTACCTCCATCACTACTTTCCCTCGTGAAGGATCTGGCATCTTCAACTTTAATAATTGTAAATATTAGACCGTAGATAACATTAGTGAACTAACATTACAGTATGTGGAAATTAACAAATTAACAAGTATTAAAATACTAAAATTTTAAAATGTTTACCTCAGTGTGAGATACGTAAATGGGTGCTATAGGAATCTCTCCACCAACTAAGGGAACAATGGATGGAATGTCATGCCCCTCTGTAGAGTGTGGAACATGAAACTCCGGGGCGTCGCTGCCGTCATAAAGCATTAACTGCAAGTTCACAAAATTAATATATTAGCTCAAACTATACATATGTGTACAAAGAGGAAAATAAATGAAGAATTTATTACAATTAACCATATACATACATCACTCAAAAATCCACTCAAGACAACATCTGACGAAAGACCATAGCAGGGATGACCACACGATGTGCACTCATGAGGCTCAAAAGTAGGCTGGGAATGTGCTGATGGTGCTGCACTAGTAGATGGTCCTAAAATAGATGGGGTACTACACTAGTGGGTGTTACTACACTAGAATATGGTCGTGCACCATGACGACCTGGTGTATGTACCACACCAGGGACAGATGTCCCTTCCTCACCCATATGTTGAACCATAGTGCTATGGCGAACAACTGCCCATGCCAAACTAAAACATGCATCATGTGTCTATGGAATAACATGATGTACAGGTGGGGCATCTGGCCCAGGAAACTTCCTGCGAGGTGTAGGGATAGGGCGATCAACATCTCGAAGCCTGGCATTGGGTTGGTTTTGGGGCATCCCCCCACCAATCCCTTGAAATGGAAATATATCAAAATGGTTTACGTGTTTACCCAACACGAACTCTGCATACATCTTCCAAAGGAAATACAGGGGGATTTCCCTGTTGTTGTGTGGTGGCATATCAAAAACCATATACCATCTGTCCATCCAGTTATCAACAAATGGCTGATATGTGCACCACTCGATAGAGATATGTGGCCTATTTGCATTTGGGATTTCCCCCATGTGAGGGTCCCTAAACAATGAAAATTTATGCTGTTTGGTAATTTTAAACCTTTTTATTGCACTATAGCCAAGCCCATCAGCGTACTCTTGTCTTTTTCTTTCTCTATATGATGTAATATCATATAGTATGTTGTTTGACAATGTAATAGTCTCAACAATTGCATCCAAAGTGGATGCAAGTGAACGTCGAATCCTATCACCACCACTAAAAGCAGTACTGAGTCCTCTCAACTGGGCAAGCTCAATTAGTATTTCAACATTGGTGTCCATAGCCGCAACTGCAATAAAAAAATCAATAAGGAAATCATTAGAAACATATACATGGTATATAATGACATCTCTTCAAAATTGAAAATGTAAATTAAGGAAAACTCAAGTAAGCAATTTAATGGCATTCACTTACATACATTTAAAACTTAAAATTAAACATTTAACAATTAAATAGTGAGTTTCGTTCAACTTCTTTCTAGAAGTTAAGGCACTTCTTCACCCTCATTGTTGACTTTTCCATGCACACTTGGGTTTAAACTTCTTTGAATTTAGGAGTGCTATTTTGACATGTTTTGGCCTTTACGTCCCTTGAATATGTAAAAGAAAGGGGCAAGGGACTATTAGGACATGTGAGGAAAGAAAAGGAGTGATACAGGGCTGCCACCATATCCTCTAAATATAATTGACTCGATCATGGTTGGGAACACTCTCACGACGCACTCTAGGTAGTTCATGGGTGTTCACCATTTCCATTGTTGTATAACCATGGAAACCAACCAAAAGTTACATGGAAAATGGAGAATTTGTGGACTGGACTACAATTGGTTGTAGATGAGGTTAGAGACTCGACATGTAGAAATATATTACCCATTGTTTTTGCTATTTTAAAAAATGGTCGATAAACCTAGTGATGCAGGGGCATAAACTGTTTGAGTAAAGTCATTTATGTCTTTGCTAGATCAAGGGATCTTAGGGAGACCTAGGGTCTCACATGTTTCTAATTTTATTTATTATGTTTATAGGATAAAAGAATCAAAATTCGTGTTCTTATGTTTGCTAACATGGGTTTCTTACACCTTGTGCCTTATACTATATTTTTATGTTAGTTTTACCAATTGATGTGTAATATCTAGGGCTTCTATTGTAATTGGAACATAAGCTAGCTTGTCCATTACTCTCTCTTGAATATTGTGGAGAATTATGAGATATGTGTTGTTTAGAACCCTACTCAGTAGTAATTTTGTGTCTCTCTTATAGTATTTTTGTTCCTTTTTGTTTATGCCTCTCAATCTTGTTATGATGTGGGCTTTCTATCTATATTTGTCTTTAATTTGAATGTAAATAGTATATTGTTTTTTTAATTCTTAAAACCCTTGGCTTATAATTTTAGCCTCCTTCGAGACACACTCTATACTTGTGTTTGTTTTATATATTTCTAGCCTTTTGGAACATTGAATATCTATTAGACATGATGTTTTTGTTTCTTATAGCCTCTTTTAGTTTGAATCCATCAAACATTAGCTTGGGAGTTGTTGGGTTGATTATTCTATTAAAAAACACCATTATAGGTTAAAAATTGACAAAAAAGAATGCTTTGGGTGACTGAATTACTTGGTTGGATGATAATTCACCAGTGGAATCTCCTCCCCTCCAACTAAATCAGCTCCTCCAACAATCCCAAGCACTTAATTTGCTCCAAAACGCTCTGAATCGCCGTCATTTTTGCATTCTTGATAGGTCAAACAGACCGCAGGTTTCGAGCCTGTGTATATAAATTATTTCTAGTTTTCCAAATCACGTACGTGTTTTAGAACTACATATAGCGAGCGCATTTTGTAGTTATATAACACATACGCGATATGGTTTCCTATCCTACATGTCCCATGACATGTCAAGCTCGGGTTGAACCATAGAAAGTGCTATGTATCAGAAACGCATTGTATTTTTTGGTAATGTGATCATGTTTTTGAAAACTAGGATTGCATATAAAAGGTCCCTCATCTTCTTGCACTGACCCTCAACTATACACTCAACTATACATTGTTGGATTTACCATCATTGTTATAATTCTAACTTCATTAACTTCATAAGGTAATTCATCAAGTAACTTATTGGCTCATAGTATATATGTAGGTTTGTAATGGTCATGGACATCAATTGGGATCTCTTAGTACTATAGAATGAGTGTTGAATACACAGGATATGAGAGGATGGTGAAAAGGCAACTGACATAGCCTCTGACCATATAATAAAGGACTCGTGACACTATATAATTGACTTCTCAATTTTGACAAAATCATCACAAAGGTGCATTCAACCCCTTGCTTCAATAAGTACTACAAGAGGCGACTTTTCCCACCAACCTCACACATGCATTCAATGATTGGATTTATTAGTCAAAAGAAGGTAATTGGCTCATTTAAAGCACATGACAAAATTTGTATGAGTTTTAAGGTTGACACTTGGGAGAAATGGATGTAGTCTCCCATGGGCCCCCTTTCCTCTTCCCCTCTTGTGGAATCATAACCCTTCTAATGCTCTTTACACAACCATTTGGATGATTTTTATTATTTTTGCAACATAATATTTAGATATATTCTGAATTAGCATGAAAATCCAACCACATGGTCCAAACAAAAATATTTACATCATACATGCCTAGGAATTCACTAGTCAGGCCTTGGCCTTGAGCTCCACACTAGGAATCCTTAATAGCATATTTACATCATTTAAATATTTTTCATTAAATACATTCCAAGTAAAAATTGGGGATATTTCATTATGGACTAAGGCTAAGGTTTCCTCTCTCAACCATGGTTAAGGCCCCACAATCCATCTCCTATGCTCAAAATATCCTTTAGTTAACACTATAAATCCCTTAGGAAGGAGATCGTTCATAGTGGTTGGAGGACGCATTCATGGCCCTTAAGCCTTAGAATTTGTATTTAAGTCTTAAACCTTAAGTTTAAGTTTCTTACCATTTCCATGGTTAAGCCTAAGAGACCAATCCTTAACCCCTAAGCCCTCCTAATGGTGCCCAATTCCCTATTCTAATACTAAAATTCCCTTAGGGAGTTCATGTGTGTTGATTCAATGCATCTTTCCCTTAAACCCTATAAGCTTAATTTAATACCTAAGTTTAGAATTTCCTTCCCCAACCATAATCAAGGAAACATGACCCATCTGTATTGCGCAAACCTTTTATGGAATCCATATTCGTGCTTGGAGGCCAAATATGTTTGGTGGAGGTCATGTGGGGTGGTTCAATTCCCTAATAATGGCCCTTGAGAATTAGAATCTTCTTGTAGGGACTAATACTTAGGTTTCCTCCCCAATAATGGTCAAATACATAATACCCACATATCATGCACAAAACATCCTAATTTCACCAACATTTTGACTTAGAGGATAAAAATCCTATAGAAAAACCTATATGGTGGTACAATGCCCCATTCATGGCCCTTGAGCCATAACAATTTATTTTATATTCTACAACAAATGTTTTCCTCCCCTCACTAAGGTTAGATCCTTGCAACCCTCATTGGTGCTCAAAAGCTCCTAATGGGATTGATATCCAACTTGAAGATGGATTACTCCTACATGGGCCGTTGTGTGGTGGTTAAAGGAATATTCCATGGCCCTAATTCCCTAAAAGTTATTTATATGGTTTTATAACGACATAATGCGTACGTGTTATGTAGTTATATAACGTGTACACGATATGTTTTCCTGTCCTACATGTCTCATGACATGTGAGGCTTGGGTTTAACCATAGAAAGTGCTATGTAGCATAAACATGTTTTATTTTAATGTAACATGATCGTGTTTTCAAAAACTAAGATTGCATCTAAATGGTCCCTCATCTTCTTGCATTGGCCCAGATATCAGATTCTCTTATGGGCTAACAAAGAGAATCTTATATGTGTTTCCTTTGCCATGGTGGTCTCATGGCTCAGCTTGGGGGTGGCCTCTCAGTGGAATGAGTATATGTTGGACATAATACCTATGGTTGGGTGGAAAATTTGTCTTACACAACTAGTTGCTTGGATCTTCTTTGTTTAGAGATAATTATTCTCTTGAATTTGAATTTGAAATGTTTTCATTTGACTTATGTTGGCATATGCATGCTCAATGTTTGTGGATAGAGTTTATTTCTACTATGTATTCTTATTTATTCATTTGCACACACATTTTGAAATTTTATGAATTAATAATATGGATAAATTTAGAAGCCTGTAATTCGTTCATGTCCCCCTTTGTTGGTCTAATTGATGGCTAGGGATGTGACATGCAAATGAATATTTTAGGGCTTGAGGACAATGAATGAGGCGTCGAACCACCACTAAGGACGTCTAAAGGGAATATTTTATTAATAATTATATAGTATTAAATACTAATAAAATGAAATGCATATGAATTTCATACATCTTCAAAAATTGAGGACATTAATTAGTTCTACAAGGTGCACATGAATTTTATAGATGTTTAAAACACATGTTGATTGTGCAGCTCTTCAAATAGTGCCCCAGTTTATTTCAATAAAATTGGGCAAAATTTTTAGTTTTCCATAGTGCACTTGCATTTTTGAAACATCAAATCTAGATGTAATATGATGTGAGTGCTTTGGATTTAGATTCAACTCAACAAAACTATGGTTTGAATAGAAGAAACAAATAGTTGTTTCCAAAACACTAAAACTCATCTTTATGAATATGCAAGCATTATAAGTAGATATCCTTAGTAGATCTAATATATGTGGATATTCCAAATATATGATAATTTCAATAAAAAAATAGTAGATATCCTTATTAGATCTATTTGTGGATATTACAAATATATGATATTTTCAATAAAAATATATTATTTTCTATTTTCTTGTAGCATATCTCATAATTGAAAAATAGATAGATCTATTATTTTTGTCATCTTGTGACCATTGTTGAGTATGGTTTCATAGAAGGTTAATAAGAGTAGTAACATGTAATGTATATGACTAAGAAATCATACACTTATTACAAAAGTTTATAGAAATTTTGTTTAATAGTTAAATGAAAAATTGTGCATGACAATGAAATGAAAGTGTATGAAGAAATATGAATTTTAGTAAATTTTAAACATATAAATTTGTTTTGAATAGTTGAAAAAAACATTTATAAATATAATACTAATAATTCATATAGATTGCTATATATATATATATATAAAATAACAAATTTTGATAAAAACCCACCTAAATATTTTAAGTATAATAATTATTACAATAAACAATTATTTAAAATTTATCAATAAATGCTTTTCACCTTTGAATCCTACTCTATGGATCCATAAAAGGTGAATAAAGGTAGTACCATGTAAAGTATATGACTAAGAAATCATGTATTACAAAATTTTATAAATTTTTTGTTTAATAATTAAATGAAATATGTCCATAACAATGAAAATGTATGAAAAAAATATGGATATGAAAAAATATAGATTTTAATAAATTTTAAGTATACAAATACTAAATAAAATATGATAACAATTTCTGATAAAATCTATCTAAATATTTTAAGTATAATAATTACAATAAACAACCATTTAAAATTGATTACAAATATGTAAATGTTTGATCTCCACTTTGAATCCTGCTCTATGCATTAAGGGAGCCAAGGAACTTCTGCAGGCATCCGAGGAGACTAGATACTGAGAACTTCCAACAATTTATCGAAATAAATGCCACTCAATCATGTGGCAAAACCACACTTTGAAACATGGTGAGAGGGTTTATGACACAGGCAATAAAATAAAAGGCAAAGTTGCCTACTGCGATGTGACTCATGTCTAGGAAATGTTAGATGATCAAAGCCAATGTATTTCTTATAATTTTTCAAGGCATTTTATTATTATTATGTAGGTAAATAAGTTGAAAAATATTTGATTAAAATTTTTTAAGGAAGAAAATAATTTAATGATTTGAGATCTCAAAGTGAAAGTTTATATCTGAGCTTAGAATAACTATAAAAAAATAATGAATCAACCAAGAAATAGTATTCAATTCGACTATCCTCATTGCTAATTTAACAATGAAATGGAATGATAAAAGATTTTGCCACCTTGAAACAAATAAAAATATTTGATTGCTAATGGGACAAGGATGGACTGGAATAATAAAATATTGCGAGCTTCATCCATCCAAAAAAATGTTTAATTGTTAATGGGACAAGGCTGACTACCAAAGTCACAGGGTTGAATATGAATGAATGGTTTAGAGTAGTGCTTCTAAAATAATCATAATCAAATATTGATGTTTAGGTCCTATCTATTAGCTGAGCTGTGTTCATTCATGGGCTGACATTGAATATTTGGACTGGTTTTCCTTGATGATTATTTTGAAAAAAAATGATTTGGAGGAAGTGACATACACTGGTTAACTGGATCGTAACAGGTGTTAGGTCTCATAAATTAAAAGCAATCTTGGAGGTATTTGTTTTAAAATTGACATGATGTCGGCCATACTCAGAAGCTCCCGACTATCATTTTGAATATAGAGAAAGCTCGTTGAGGATACTGCTAGGGAAAGGATGGTGGCACATGGCAGAGACTATAGCTGATGAGATGTCTGAGCTTGAAATTTGTGACTCTGAAAAAGCTGTTGGGTTATGCCAACGTTGTTGTTCTGAAACAAACTTTTGTTGGGCTTCAATGGAAGAATTGGCTGTCACTCAGATTCGTTATTTAGAAATGGCTGACTTCGTTTCAGAAGAAAATGTTATATGGGTCGACACAAATGACGGACTCACAGCTGCTTCAAGGCATTTTGCTGATGTTGAGCTTGTTGGAATTGATAGCGAGTGGATACCTAATATTTTGACAGGAAAAGGGCTATTCAAAGTTTCTATTTTACAGATTGCTACTGAGAAAAAATTGTTCTTATTTGACTTGACAAAACTATTTCAGACAGAACGGGATGCATTGGACAACTGTCTCAAACCTATTTTTCATTCTGTTAATGTTTTGAAGTTAGGTTACGCTTTGGACAATGATTTGAAACAACTTTTCCGTTCTTATGGAGCTTTGAAGTGCTTCCACTTCTGTGAAACTACATTAGACCTTCAGAAGTTTAATGGATCCTCTCGTGGGGGACTTTCTGGCCTTACAATGAGAGTATTGAATGGCCGTTTAAACAAAATTATAGGGATGAGTAACTGGGCTAAACGTCCCTTGGATTATACTCAGCTACAATATGCAGCTCTTGATGCAGCTGTTCTGATTGCTATATTCAATGCGATTCAGGACAAATATGATTGGAGATCTCAAGTTGAATCCTGGAGATCTTCTTTGAAAGACATTAAAAAATATCGTGAAAGCAAAGCCAAGAATCAAAATATTGCTGATCATGCAGTAACTGGTCATCTCATGGCCGGTAGCAGATAGTCACTGAGATAGCATTTTTGCGATCTGTAGCAGATAGATCTGCATCCATATACTTGGATGCAGCGGTTTAGATCTAAGTTCCCTAAGTTCAATCTTCAATCTGTTTTCTTTCCTTTCCAAACTTGTAAACCTAACGCAGTCTGTCTCCAAAGTGATTTAAGAGAGTACGTAGGGTTCCGAAGATTTGTTTTATCGTATGGATGCTTTAATACAAAATTTAAACTTTATCAATTTGCGTTGGCGCACTTCCTCGAGCTTTAAACTTTATCAATTTGCCGTTGGCGCACTTCCTCGAGCTTTACGCTGCACTCATGCTTTGATATGATTTTTACTCTTTTAAGTATTCAAATTAATTAATTTTTTTATTTTATTTTTATAACTTTATATCTAGTAACCAGCATAACACTAAATTTATGGTTAATTTATGGTTGGTGAAGATTAATACAATCCATGTATCTATGTATGAGTTATCCATTTATTAAGTATTAAATATAACTGTTAGATTAATTTCAATGATTCTACAACTANTTCGTAATTTTATTTCAAAGTAGAACAAAATTACATCTGCACATGTAAGAGGATCACTAGGATCCCTACATTGTCACATATTTGCTGTCTCATATTGTCATATTTACAAAACTGTCCCATACTGTAATAGCAGAAGAAATATCAGCTAGATACATAAAAAAAAGGGTATCACAACCCAAATCAAAGTAGCAGGTCACAAAAATCTGAGCCAAAGCTCAATGCAAATCCAAAACTGCTTCATGAAATGGCCGAAGAAAACATCAGACATACTGCCGATAGCAAAGGCCACCCCCTCTGAAACGTCGTCGCCGCCGTAGAGATCCCTAAGGACCACAAAACGGGTCACCACGTAAGAGTATATCCGCATACACCGCCTCCGTCATATTTCAAAATGCACTGATCTTGTTCTTGGAGCACTCGACCCCGGTTCTTGGAGCCGAAGCCCATCGATCTTGGATCCGAGAAGCCCTCGACCCCGGATCTTGGAGCAGAAGCCCACCGATCTTGTAGCCGAAACCCCATCAAAGAATGAAGCCTGGACGCATTCACGTTGTCCACGGCTTTCTTGCCGTCGAGGAAAAAATAAATGGCCCACTGATAACCTCAAACTGTGAAATTCTCGCTGTCAATGAGCCTACATAGCCAGAATTGCGACCAGTTGACAGAGTTGGTAACCGAACGAGCTCGAGGCGAGCCGTCGCCGTTCACAGGGGTTCCATCCTACAAGGGATCTGGACCCAAACGACCAATTCATTGCCAACGGCCGGGCATTTAAAAATGAAATCCTAGGGCACCAAAGTCATCCGTTGAAACTACGGTATACGAAAAAATTCACAGAGGATTCATCAGCACGAGACTGGTGGAGAGTGAGAACACAAACCCAGCGAGATCACGGAAGATGAGGGAAATGGTGTTTGTTTCTCTGTCAATGAGCCATTTTGCCTGCTCGAAATCACCGACGTCGCAGGGCCTCCAAGATCCTCCTCCACCCAACCACCACTAACAATATGATCCAATGATTCTACAACTATTAACTTAACTTTAAGTCTAATAACGGTTATATTGGATAGCTATTACCTTAACAATTAGATACAAATATTAGCTTAACTACAATGATTTTACAACTATTAGTTGAACTTCAGCTCTAATTGCTTAAGGATTTGTCTAAGTACATTTGATAAACTCCTCCATCTAACACTTAAGCATCTAGATAAGTCCAGTAACATGTGATAAGTACACTTGGTGATAGTTGGAAAAATTAAATTTCAACTTCAACTTGGTAATTAAAACTCCAATCATTATGATGCACAACTATTCCATTTTTAGATACAACTATTTACTATTAGCTTGACAACAACTCTAATCATAGTTATATTAGATCAATTATTATAGTTATATTAGATTAACTTTTAGATAACTATTAATAATTTAAATATATACCTTCTCGCTTATTCCAAACATATTAATCTTATTAATATGGTTGTTGCTAGTTAATATGGTTGTTTCTAATTAGAATTTTGGGAGGCCATTTATGCTTTTTCATCTACAAACAATAATGAGACAAGTGTATTGTCCACATTGATTCTATGAGCGTAATCCAAAATTCATAATTAATCATTTCAAAAAAATTCAAATTCATAATTAATCATTTCAAAAAAATTCAAAATAGCTTAGTTAACATCTAATAAGTACAATTCTTGATAGTTCTAGAGTCATTGGAGTTAAGGTAATAGTTGTATCTAATAATTGATGGAGTTAAGCTCATGGTTGTATCTAATAATCGAACAATTGAAGATTAATTTTAATTTTTACATCTATCACTAATTGTACTTATCACATATTAATTAATCTATTATTTATATTTTTGAAATTATTAATTATTAATTTTGGACTATGCCCATAGAATCAATCTCGACAGTACACTTGTCTCATTCTCGCTTAATCTTGGATGACACCCGTATAATCAATATGGACAATACACGTGCCTCATTCTCGTCCGTAAATGAAAAAGCATAGATGGTAGTCCACCCCAAAATTCTAAGATATATACGCCTATGGCTGTAACTATGGGCGTAATTAATCGAAGAATAGTTGTATCCAATAATCAAATAGTTGAAGTTGAATTTTAATTTTTCCAACTATCAAGAACTGTACTTATTAGATGTTACCAAAGATATTTTTGATTTTTTTGAAATGATTAATTATGAATTTTGGACGATGCCCATAGAATCAATCTCGACAATACACTTGTCTCATTATCGTTTGTAGATGAAAAAGCATAAATGGTAGCCCCCCAAAAATTCTAACTAGCAACAACCATATTAATAACATTAATATGTTTGGATTACCTAGAAAAATATATTCTAAATTATTAACACTTAATCCAGAAGGTATATATTTAAATTATTATTAGTTATCTAATAGTTAATATAATATAACTATGATTAGAGTTGTCGTTAAGCTAATAGTTGTAAAATCATTGAAGTTAATCTAATAGTTGTATCTAATAGTCAATTTAAAAGTTAATATATCACCTATTGCACTTCAAGTTAAATTCATGATTGGAAATGAAGTTAATCTAATAGTTGTATCTAAAAATTTATTTTTGAAATTTCTAATTATCAATTTTGAAGGACACCCATAAAATCAATCTGGACTTATCTAGATGCTTAACTACTAGATGGAGGAGTTTATTAGGAGTTAAAACAGTTTTATTAGGAGTTCAATTGTTACATGATTACTAATCCTTAAGCAGTTAGAGCTGAAGTTAAACTAATAGTTGTAAAATCATTGGAGTTAAGCTAATATTTGTATCTAATAGTTAAGCTAATAGTTATCTAATATAACCGTGATTAGAGTTGAAGTTAAGATAATAGTTGTAGAATCATTGGAGTTAAGCTAATAGTTGTATCTAATACTTAATTTAAAAGTTAATATATCAGCTATTACAGTTCAAGTAAAAGTCATGATTTGAGTTGAAGTTAATCTAATATGATATGTATCCGGGCCTTATCTCATTTTATAATTAATAAAATAAATAAAAAACCTTTATATTAAAGCTATGATTTGTGACAGGGCATAAAACTTGCAAGAAACAAAGTATGGGGTGGAGCCAATACATGACTTGTTGATAGAAGGCATGAGATTTTGTTTTGAAAGAATATATATCATTCATGAGCCAATTATTTCTATTGTATGTCGCTTTTCAATTTGCATTCGTGTATACTATATATTTATTTTTCATTATTCATGGCACTATAAATGTTATAGCGTGATTTTCCACACTTGATACATCATGATTTGATGGCCTTTCATTGTCCCTATGCAGACTCACTATACCCCATTTACTCACCATTGTCGTGATGCTCTAGTGTAATCCCTTAAAAAACACTATTGAATATACACACGATTCACAATTCTACAACTCGCGTATATGCAACTTGCACCACTGCCACCCATGTACATTGGGTTTTATACTCGAATATAAAATAAAAAAGTATTTGGAGTCCTCCCGAATAAGTATCAAATGACTTGATACTTTGCCTTCCATATGTCGGGAAACACTTTGATTCAACCCTTCACTTCCTATTGAGGGGCTATATATTGAGCTAATGTGAAGCATTGAAAAAAAGGAGAATTTTGGGAGAGTAAGGAGATTATAGTGGAAATTTTCTCCATTCTTATATGCTTGAGTCTGCATCCCTTTATCCTTGAGGAATCCATTAGTTCTCTTTCCCAAGCTTGCCATTGCATGGAGGATTGAAGTGGTGGAGACCCAGGTGGAGGGACTTGGTTTCTTGGTTCCAATGAGGTTCCAACAAAAGTTTTCATTTGTATCTATGTTTACATTAATAGAAATATCCATTTCACGTCCAATTTCAAGTGTGCTTATGAATATTTGTGTCCATGGATGTAATCGCTTTATATACATGTTTAAATTGAATATGCCAAAATTAGACACTAACACATTATATATCATGCTTGTATATTTGTTTGTTGTTAAGGACGAAGTGTAGGGACACGTTTTGATCGAGAGCTCAACGGTGGTCATCTTTGAACATCCAGTTGAGTTACAGTTCTTATCCCTTAGTGGTTAGTTTCTTATATATATATATATATAGCATGCCTGAGAATGGATTGATTTCTGGTGTCATACTGTCTTTTGTGGTCCACCCCAAGCCATAGGAATTTTTTCTTCATAACAGATTGGCGACTCCGCTGGGGGTTTTCCTTTTCGGTGGGGTTGTGGGTACATTTTTTCTCTCAATTGCTCCTTGTTTCTCCCTATTTCTATGTCGCATTTGGTAGTATGTTAATTCATTGGCATTCCCCTAAAGTGGTTTGACCCATATCCTGCTTTTTACCACCTTATTCTTCGTATATGTGGATCATAGAACATACAATCATGTATATATGCCGGTTTTGCTCTAACTAATCACGTAGACACATTGTTCTTCTTTGTACAATCGCGTACATTTCCCTTTTTGCTTGGGATCTTGATGTGGGATTGTTAGGTGGGTTGTGAGTGTGGATAGGTATTCTTGGGCACCAATATTGTCTGTTGACTTCTCCTTTTGTGACCAGAGATCCCTTTTTATTAAGTTTCTTTCTTTGAAAATTGTTCTAGTTGATTTATCTCCTTTTTTCTCCATTGGGGCATTTGTCTTTTAGTATCGATGTCTTTCCTAGCTTGTGTTTGTTGCTTGTTGCAGAGACTGATAATTTAGTAAATTTTATTACATTCTCATTAATTTATATTAAAAATAGAAAATAATTCTATAGTTTCATACGTACTTGCATCTCATATATGCATTTAAGGAGGTACTTGAATTGGGTTGCTTGGATGAGAGTCGTGTTTAGGCTTTCATACAAGAAGGATTGCATTAGCATTTGAGAAAGGAAAAGATTTTGTGTGCATTACATTTAGTGGCATACCATTTTTCATTTGAAAACAAAGTTGCACTGCATATTATTTTTAGGGGTGCATATTTTCTTTCATTCTTGAGTTGTAACATCACTAGTTGCACCTACATTTCCCTTCAGTAATCACAACCTCTAAAATTAATGCTTAAATTAAAATTGATTAAAATAGTTTTATTTTATAGGGTGCACCAACAAACTTCGGTTTTAGAGTCTTGGAATAGGATGTTGTGAGTAAACTTCTCCAAGGCTATGAAAAAAAACAATTAGGTGTATGTCTAGGTGAGAAGAGAAATACTTGGTATAATCAGTGTTTTCAGGAGGCTCCTCTTACATAGGAGTTAAGCATGAGACAACGCACACATTGGTGGTGGGGATAGCCCTCTACTACCTTTTGTTGAGTGTCAGAGATATTTTCAGGATCTTCTTCATATCTAGGGGAATTTTAGGTACCTTTGGTGCTTGTGAGCTTCAGGATTTGTTATCCTACCCATACGGTAGATCCCGCCTACGAATATCTGCCTCAACATTGATTATATTGGGGTGAACTTAGTTTCCTTACCTAGGTATCAAAGGGGGTTCTTACAGAGGTTATTTTGTGAGTGTCCTAGTCAGGTAGGGGTCAAACAGCACAATTGATTTACGCGTTGAAGCTGGGGGCACAATAATTGGTTAAACACATCCTCTTGTATTGTATGCAAGTTTGAGGCCTTTATAGGCTATACATAACTACTGCCTTCAGGATCTCACTTGTCCTCACTCTTGGATTGTTTGCATCTGACCTAGTTTTACTTAAGAGTGTACTCTGTGTGCGCTAGTTGGATTTAGGGATTGTAGTTACTTAAGTATTTGTATTTGTGGGTCATTGTGGATCGATTTGCAGCATCCCACTGATCTCTACATTTATAAATATTACTTCCTTGTGATCCTACGACTCCTATTCGTAAGAGGATTAGACACTCTAAGTGACCTCTTGTCCATAGAGGTTTGCACATAGATTTTACCATGAGTATCACTTCAGAATCCTCATAGTTCCCTCTGTACCCATCATCTGGAATGGGGGGGGGCTTTGAGGTCCCTCCTTCATCTACTATATCGATTCCCAAGAATTCTATTTATAATGACCCTCATGGGGCTGGTCCTTCCGATACTACATGGCCACAATTGTCAGACTTTACAACTGTGCATCAAAACCTTTCCTTACGATGGTCGAGTGTTGAGACTCAGTCAGTTCCCTTAAGTTCGGGTCATTTTATGTTTGGAATTCGAAACATCACTACTAATATTCTGTCACCCATCCCAAGTTCTAGTGCAAACGTTGGTGTTGGACTGGGGGGCACATCAACCCCTTCCCTTATGCATCAATTTGGATGTGGTCATATTCCACCTTCTACTTCATTTGTAGGGGGGTTTTCACTTCCTTCATCTGGTCTTAACACTAGTTTCCACTCCCATAGGGGGTGGAAATGGATATGTGAGCATTGGGTCTAAATTTTACATTCCTTGTTATGTCCCATCATCCACTACACTGATTCCATTGAATGCTTTTCTTATAACTGATCCTCCCTATATCTTATAGTTTGGACTCTCTACTAACTATGTGCAACTATTTTTGGATTAATGTCGTTGTGTAGGGTCCATTTTTGTGCACTCTCACTGAGTTTTGGCTGTTCATTCCCATGGAAGGTATAAAACTAAATTGGTATATAGGACAGGACCACTTTCTATGTGCATTATGCATTATCCGATGACTATGTCACATTATCCATAGGTATGAACTTGCTTCTTAATGTCACAGAACCATCTTATTGCTACTAGAAGTGACATTACGTAAGTGGTAGAGCTTTCCTAATCATGAGTTCCCTTGTTAGATCGTATTTTGTCGTTCGAAGCCCATGTTGAGTGTCCTCCTTATGTATGGGAGTCCCTTGTAGTCATGCCATGCCTTTGAACAAGAACCTCATACTATTTCTTATCATTTTGTGTTGGCCATGTCCTATAGGGACTCTCGTTTGTTATCAAGTTGTAATTTCATTGCATGCGTTCGCTTGTTATATTGAGCTTAAAGACGGCTCCCTACTTCACTTTTATAAGCCATATATCCCGAGCTTTTCTAAATTCTAGCCAAGCAGATCCTCTCAGCTATATTTTGCAGGTTGATTATCCCATACCTAGAGGATACATCCCCCCGAGTGTCCTTATCGTGCACATGCTTCCTTGCATTGAGCATAGGTATGTTCCACTGCTTATAACTAGTTTGCTTATCGACGACACTCATTACCTCCTTGTTTTACTATAATAAAATTTACTCTTTTTCAAGATTCTTAACATGAAAAAGACCCAAAAAATCATAAAACATAAAAATCCAGATGGGAAATGATATTGTATCACCTTGGAAGTTGTTGTGTTGCCTTCGAACAGAGCAGGGCCCATGAATCTATTCATCATTGGTTGGGTTTCTAGTATAAACTTAGGAGATATTCTCATGATTAGATATTTCTACACCGATTGGTTATGTTTCTAGTCACTATGGAGCCTCTATTTATGCCTCTTATGTCACAGATTCATCCCAGTTTGCACTTTGAGTCTATGCTTCCTAAGTGTCTCCATCTGCCTTATGCTCTTGTTTGAAGGAAGTATTTAACCTGAGTCAATCATTCCTCAGTTATGTTGACTGTGCATGCCAGCAATTCCTGATACATTAGTTATTAGTTCATGCATATCTTGTTAGTTCGAGTTCTACCAAATTATCCAGCGTTGTTGAGTACCTCGTGTTGGTTAATGGGGGATTCCTTAATGCCCTCCTTCCAGCAGATTCCATTCCATCGACTTCAGATCATTTATTCTAGAATAGGGATATAGATTCCATTGAGTGCCTTGAAGCTTGTAGTCATGAATGGAAGGTTCTCTTTCCATCGACATATTTGGGAATACATCAATGTCCCCTGATCGATGGATTTTTTCAAGTGTTCTACCTCAACACATCTATTCACACTTGATTGAATGCACTCTATACCTTGATTCTCATTATCGTTATCGATTGGATGTCTCACTTCTATTAAAAATATACATAAATGCATGATAATCATACAATGGTCCATCATGTTCGACCCCAACACCTTTATTCACATGATGGTACATGTACTAGTGGCGGTTTGTATAGAATACCTTAGAGTTTGGTGGCATTCTACGTATGCTACTTCCTTGATCGCAAGAGTATTTATGAGATTTTAGTTCTCATGCCAGAGTTCAGTGTACCTTGGTAATTAAATGTATGGATGATTAAATATTACAATAGATTCTTGCATCTATGATATGAGAAATTAAACCAAACAAACACAATAATTAAAATTGAATGAATAAACTATAAACAAATCTTCCAATTTTAGATGAATAATGGAATTCAAAAAAATATATATATATATATAATATATATTTGACTAAAATGTTAGTAACCATTGTTCAAAGAATCATATGTCGTGCTTTTGATAATATATGTCACACTGGTACACCTATATGAACCGTACGCACCATTGTGTATATACAAACAATACGCACCAATGTGTTTATGTAAACGACATGCCAAGACTCCAATGTAAATTAAACACATTGTTAAATTTTAAAAATAAGTATGTCCATGCTCTAGTAGATTGGATGGGGCATTTTCTTTTTTGTGTCGCATCGTTGCATGTTAATGGTTTATGCACACTGAGAATGATCAAAGATTATACGAAGTATTTTTTTGTGAGTTTACACACAACAATGCATTTGAAGTGTTTAAGTGCACAGGGTCATTTTGATAATTTGTAAGAACTTGGGAGTTTGACAATGAAATGTACCAATGTGCTCTGATAAATGGACAACACCAGTAAAGTTTAAAAATATAAAAAAAATGCATGGTGCGTATGATGTAAAATATTGCATCGATGTGTTTATGTTGTAAATAAGCATCAGTGTGTATAACATATACGTAAGCACCAATGCGACATTGAATTTTGGTTATTTCTAACGCTTGTTATGTTTCATTGCATCGGTGTGTACTATTACAACACACACCAATGCACGCAATTTCAACTAAGCACACTGATTAAAAAAAAAATCATCTAAAGCCTCTAGCCACCAAGTTTTTTTTAGTTATAAAATATATCCGTAATGACCTCCATAATACACCACTACCATTGGGGGAGGTTGTAGCAAAGGTTTTTTTTTTAACTTTTGTTAGTCTAAAAACCTCCACTATGACCTTCGCTACAAGATCTTTTCCTTGTAGTTCTTGCATTGGGATTACCCTTAGATGTCCCGTTGGGGCATAAGATAAAAAAAACATTGATTAATTGTATTTGTTAATTTTCAATGGATTCATGTTAATGTATTGCTCGGTTTGAAATTTTGTTTTATAAATTGTTTATTTAATTTATAAATTGTTTCTTTTCTGGCCAAAATAGGGGACTTTCCCTAGAATCCTCATGTGAGTCATCATACACTAAAGTATGTTTGATAACACCATTATCATATTTGTAATTTTAATTTCCAAATTTCACACACATATTCATTGATTGCACTACCTATAGTGCTAGCTTGGATACAATGCTCTTGTTTGATTAATTGTATTTGTTAATTTTTTATGGGATTCCTATTAATGTATTGTTCAATTTTCCCATGGGGTGTAGAATAGGTGATTCATGGATGTATTGTTAAGGCTCTCCTTGCATAAGTTTTATTTGAAAATGTATTGCTCAATTTGAAGTTTTTAAATTTTATGTGGTAGTGATTTTCATTTATCGCTCAATATGAACGTTTGCTTTAAAAATTGTTTGCAGCTTAACACTTTCTATTGGAAATGATTCTTGTGATTCTATAATAATTCTTTTGCATAATGCTAAACCAAACCATTTGAATTATTCTTACTAACATTATCAATGTAATGTTCAATATTTTTGAAATCAGGATTCTGATTATGAGCGACCTATCTACCATCTTCCGTTGCACCCCAACACAATGTCAAATCAAGAGAAGGATGAAAAAAGAGTGAAAATTGGAGAGGAAGCGTGCCAAGCATGGTTGAATAAACCACCTATTCATTTTCCATTGCATTCATACTTACCAATTAGGAATTCCTACCATAATAGTAGTTCTTCACATGTTGGTGATGGAGGCAATGCAGTAGAGGTTGGTATGGATGAGTTATTATGACAAACGAGTGTCATGGATGCAATGTTGTTAAATACATTCCAATAAAATGAGTTAGGATATGATTCTCATATTACTGAAGCATTCTTCAAAAGCCTTAAAGCAGCTTCCAACACCCCTATCTTTGGAAAGTATACACAGTTGGGGACAACATTAATGTTACTATACAACTTGAGAACAATGTATGGTATGTCAGATGCATGTTTCTTGACATTTTTGAGGTAACTAACCATAAAATACCTTATATTTTGAGTAATATTGTCACACAATCAACATTGAAAATGGTTTATTTTATTATCGTTAAATGACATGATACCATTTTATATTACCCATTAACTGCAGGTTATTCAAAGACAAGGTACTTCTGAGTGATAATGTCTTTTTTGGTAGTTGCAAAGAGGCAAAGAAAATGTTGAAAATGTTGGGTGTTGATTACATATCATATCATGGGTGTCTCAATGATTGTATTCTATATAGAGGAAAATATGCAGACAAAGAGATATGTCCAAAATGTGGGCATGACAAGTACAAAGAATTGAAAAACAAGTCTAAAGAACATGGTCCTCCTCATTAGATATTTAGGCACTAGCCTATAATCCTAATCATTCAAAGGATATTTCGTTGCAAAGAATAGCTATGCTGCAAAGATGGTATGCATCGCACCGAAATGAGGAAGGACTTATGTGAATCCCAACATATTCAACAATTATGAAGCATATAGAGGATATATGGCTTGAGAAATTCAAGGAATAAGTACGCAGCCTCGGATTGAGAATAGCCATTGATGGTGTCGACCCATTTTCCCAACCAAACACCATATATTATATTTGACCTATAGTATTGATGAAAAACAATATCCCCCCATGGTTTTATGTGAATAATGAACATCTTATGTTGGATATTATAGTCCCCGGTAGAAGACAAGTGAAGAAAATGGATGTTTAGCTACAACCATTGATCGATGATTTAAAGGAATTATGGGAAGAGATACATGCATATGATGTATCGAGACCCATCCCATCAGAGAGGATTTTTATGTTGTATGGCATATGTGTCTACACCACACATGATTTTCTGAGGTTATGAGTTTGCTTAGGTAATTATGTTGTTTGATTTGTCTATATTCAAAGAAATTTTTTTTGGACTAATTAATTATGTATGATTATCTTAATCTTCAACACTAAACATGTGCTTTGTATACCATAACATCGCAAGTCTTGTAACAAAATATTATCATGGATGTAAATGTTGTGGACCTTATATGAAGTATAGGTGGTCCAAATACCTATGGAAGTTGGTGTACGACTGCTCTAGTGTATTCCACCCAGAAAATAACCCTTATAAAAGAGAAGCATATGCTTTCAATAGTAAACCATTGAGAGCCCAAATTCCTAAAATAATGACATTGGTTGATTGGATTAGGGAATATGACATAGCTATGGAGAAGTAAATTGTATAGATATTCTATTCAAATGGGGAACCTATGTTAGATTATCATGAATTCTTCTACATCTACGTTGAGAAAATTCCCAAAGGGATGCAAAGGAAATTGATATTTTATGAGCTCCCATATTGGGAGCATCCTAAGATTGTTCACCTACTAGATCCCATGCATATAATTAAAAGTGTTTCATGCTCTTTATGCATTCACATATCATCCAAAATAAATGAAAATTTGTCTTCTGGGAGAGATCTTATTTCTTCAAATACTAAAAAGAAGCATTGTACAAGACAAGAAAATAGAGGAGAGGATGGCCCCTCTTTTTAATTTAAAAAAGGAGATGTCCAGTGTATTTTGAAGAAAGAATATCATAATTTGGAAAATGAAGTTATAGTGGGTGTGAAGGTGCCTTATTTATTTAGGTATACTCTAAGGTGTTGCTTAACTATAGACGAAAAGTTGTCAAGTTTGAAATCACATGACCATCTCAACCTTCTAAGGGTATGTATAATGTCATAAAAATGTTATTTTTTTTATTTATATCTTTTACCACACAAGTTAAAATGTAATTAATTGTTTGTGTTTACTTTGTATTTTCATTATTTTTTGTTTGTGTGGGTATATCAACCACAAATTTCCCGATGACCTGCAAAGTTTCATATCTAGACTATCTTCATTTATATGGTGGATCACATCAAAGGATATTCACATTGTTATCATTCCTTGGTGGCGTCAAAAGATAGCTGAGATTGTTTGTATGTTTGAGAAGGAACTATCGACGAGTTTCATGGACATGCAGGTTCATCTTCTAATTCACCTAGTCCATTAAGCTGAATTATTTGGGGTTGTATCATGTCACTAGATGTTCTTCTTTGAGAGGTACATGAAAAAATTGAAGGGATTTGTTCGACACAGGGAAAATCCATAGGGATCTATGGAAGAGGGGTACATAGTAAATGAGTCATTCTATTATGCCAATGAGTACATCAAGAAAATCGACCACACACCAGGAACGGTGATTTGGGATGATGAACATGATGAGGACAAAATGGAAGGGGAGGTACTGGAAATGAATAGATAAGGTGCATGATAAAGAGTAAGTCACTTATCTTTCAATATTCACATTTACACATAGTAACTATTCACAACAAAATTCAAAAATATATATTTGAACCCATAATTATTGAATGTGATTTTATTTCCATGAATACAATAGTGAAATCATAAATCAATGCAATCAAAAAATTCATTCTTTAAAACACAGAAGTAACATAGTCGTGCGTCACATTATATTAAGACAAGAGGAGGAAGTGGGACATTGACATAAAGAATTCAAGTGGTTGCATGTTAGAAGAATGCCTTTTCCAGATCATTTAAAATAAAATATGTCAATGATATGTCCCAACAATTTTTTTGCGGAACAACTTAGAGTGAAATATGGTGCATTTAATCGTTACCGACTTGAAGAAGCAGATGCACTAAACATTGGGATCGAGTGCAACAACTCGGTAATAATCTCTTTATGTACATTATAACTTTATAATCTGAATTTGAACTATAATTTATATGTTTATTAAATTAATGGTGTGGAAATTACACTTAGTCTTAGCATAATTGAACTCACAAGAATTGCTAGAAAATATGCATAGATTCCACTCAAAATTCGACACTGAATTGGTGCATAACACTAACTTGCATTGCATAAGTGTACATCATCCAAAAATTTTAATGTACTGGATATCCAAATATATAATTACATCATAGATTCGAAATCCTTAGAAGGAAATTTGAATCCTCACAAATACAAGGATTACTAAAATCTAAAATCCCCCCTAGGTGCATAAAACACTTTCCAAGTCAGTCAAGGAGGTCACAAATTAGATTACTAATGCATGTCAGCTAATGAGTGGTGGAAATTAAATGGAATCATTCTTTTTAGAGAGATAAATATGTAGGATGAGTTGGAAAAAAGAAGGCAAATGCCATGAGACTAGCGTTTTACCTTTTCCACCTTAAAGTTGAAAAAACAGTCTAAGTCTGAGAAAGGAAGGAAAGAGAAATTACTAATGTGGGAATAAATAAAGTTGGATGAATCTTATATAGAATCAGTATATGTCATTTCCCCATTTAAATAATTTCCAAATAAGACTATTTGCAAATAATGTTTCACCAACCTACTAGTTCCCTAGGTTGAGATGGAGACATAAATTTTGTAATAAGGGGATATGGGACCCAAAATAACTTGAGTTTACCATATTCAAATTTAATTGGGTCACATAAATGATAAATTATAATAAAATAAAGTGGCATGATTTCATGAAGACACTTGGAAGCTTGTGAAGACTTTGGGTGACTAGATTCCCCGCACACTTGGCATGATATTCATCCAAATTCGAACACATGGGTAACGTAAAATTATTGGATGGTAATGTGGTTTCAAATATCATATAATAAGAAAATGAAGTTGAATTTGTAAAGGAGGGTAACTCTCATTTAAGAGGAATATACTAGAAGACAAGGTGTGCCACTTGGAAGGAGATTCTATGCACTCTATAACAACAAATGATGGAAGATTCTATGACAAGTATGACAAATTCATACCTGATTGATGAAATGTGAAAAATATTAAATGTTAGGGATAAAAAAATCCACCAAGAGGTATAATTTGGAATTTATAGGCAGCCATTCAAATTGGGGAAAGAATTGGAGCATGAAGAGGAAGACAAGTGTCATGAGAGTTACTAAACCACTAAGATGAGTTGGAGGAAGCTCATGAAGGGAAATTCAAACTTAGTAGGCCTCATGAAGTTAATAAAAGGATTTCATGAGGAAATATAATATATTTTGATCATTTTTTAATTGTCCTTTGGCATTTTGGATAGCTTTTTCTTGTCCATTGCATGGTGAGTGTTCACTCTCCCCGCTTGTGAACCAATTTTGAGGGAGTTGGATTCCTTTCCAAGCTGGTTGGTGGAGAGGAAATTAAAAACTCTAATGGGAGATTAATGAATGATTTTTATTTTCATTTGAAGGTCCATAGAGTCTAATTCGCATCTATCTCCCCATTCTCTCATTCCTTCTTCTCCATTTCCCCACACTCACATTTGATGGTGCACTTGTTGGAATGATTCTTGCACCTTGCTAAGGATGGTTGATGACCAAGATTTGATTTATGATGTATAGCTATGTAATATTATATCCATAATTATTTTTAGGTCAAAATATCATAAATACATGTATGAAAGGATCGCATTCCCCATGCTCTTGAATAACTAGTTTACATGGATTTGGCTTCAATATCGAAGTAGCTTTGTATCAAATTTGTATGAGGACATTTATATGAGTTTTATGATGATGGGGAATAAATATATGATCTATGGATCTGTAATATTATTTCCACATTCTCTTTAAGTCTAAATATCATATATGAAAAGCTTGCATACTCATACCCTTGTATCACTAGTCTTCATGGATTTTGGCTTCAATCTTGAAGTAGTTTTATACCAGATTTGTATGAGAGATATTCTATGAGTTTGAGGATATTGCGATAGAAATATATGATGTATTACTTTGTAATTTAATTTCCATATCCTATTTGGGTCGAAATCCAAGAAACTCATGTGTGAAAAGCTTGCATTTCCATGCCATTGAATCACTAGTTTCCATGACTTTGGCTTCAAGCTTGGAGGAGTATTGTATCAGATTTGTGGGAGGGTTTTACTTTGAGTTTTATGTTGTTGGTGAATAAATTTTTATTCCATATATTACCACCATGTTTCATATTACTCTCAGAACCATATATTCTACCTTTCATATGTCAAAGTCTAGCTAGTAATGCAAATTTCCCTTAGGCAATTTCTTTGAAAGTTACCCTACAAATGTTGCAGACCATAATCGATTTGAATAACTTAATAAACATGATTGAGGACAGTAATTTATATCTGATACTCATTCTCATTCTCTGTTCTTAAATTTGGGAGGTTCGTACTTGATTTGGAGAGCTAGTTTGGTCATCACCTTTGGGGCGATTTAAACACAATTTCCAAGTAATTTTGGTCTTTTTTGTCATTAGACCAAAAAAAAAATTCAGAGGTATAAATTATGATACAAATTATACATAAAAAACCTTGGATATTTTAAGACTCACCATACCATCTTCTTTCAAATTCGGGACCATTTGGTGAAAGCTAGAACCCTCTAGAGTCATCTCTAGTTAAGCTCGAATTTTGCCCAAGTTGTAATTTTCTCCAAATATCCAAAAAGGGATATTAAAGTGGTATCATAGCATGGTATTGGAACCTATTGAAGTTATGGATGATAAGTATGAATTAAAAAACTCATCAATTCATGTGTTTATGATACAACCAAGCAACTCATGCAAGGATTCGAATTGATGGCTAGCCAACTTAGGGTTAAGCTGGAAGCAGGGGGTAGTAGAAGTTTCCATCATGGAGAGAAACATAGGACCATTCCTTTTGAATAATTTTATGATTGGTTGAATGCATATAGGAACAAGAATGCAAATGGGAACTCATTAAGGAAAAATCAACAATCCACAAGTATGGAGGAGACCAAGGAGCCACCAAGTTCTATGGGTGGTGAAACAGAAAAAGCATTATATTGTGAGGATAAAAAGTCACTCCCAAGTGACTTTGAAAAAGATGAGGAAACATTGCAGGAGAATGAAAAAGAGTCCCTTGAAACTATAGAATATCATTCTGAGAAACATTCTACCGTGGACATGGACCAAAGGGAATCTATTGATGGATGCTTGAACTGTGAAGGTGTACCTATTGATGGTGTTAGGATTATTAATCCTCCCTTGACCATACTTTTTATTTATATTATTTATCCTAACTTAGGAACCTTAATTAATTATTTGGGTCCACTAGTACCATTGGGTCCACTTGGCCTAACGGGAACACATGTACCAGTTACTAGAGTGTGGGGAACACTGCTAGAGGTTAACTTCCACTTACTGCATGTGCATGGATCAGTTTGGGTGCCTCCTAGACCAATCCCTACATTTTAGGACCCATTGGGAGTCCCGACACCAACCTCCGTCAGTTAGTTGGAATTGGAACTCATTAATCTTAGTTAGCTTCCAATTACTTTCAGTTAGTTCACAATTAGTTAGCTAGCTCTATTTATGCATGGCTAATGCATGGATGCATGTGGAGTAGACGCCTTTTCCCACCTACCACACTCAATTACACTGAGTTAACTAGTTATTACTGATTGTATATATTGGTTGTACATATGGGAGTTGATCTATTGAACTCTGATATTGATTGAGACACCATGAGTTAGGTAGTCAGTTAGGTACATTCATATCCAGTAGGTATATTCGAATTTCTTCCTAATGAATTTGAATTCTTCCTTTATGTAAACTATTGTAACACCATATTTAATTAATGACAATGATACTGTAAATTCCTGAGCAATACTCATATGTTTCTTGTGTGGTTTGTTTTGTTCAGTTTGTATCTTAATTCTCCATTTACTGCAATCATATTTCAGAACTATCTACTTGAAGATCTAAATGACACTTCAATTCTAATATGGTATCAGAGCCTTCTTAGGCAGGTTTCATGCTTGTTTCTCCCCATTGAACATCAGAAGCAGCTAGGATTCCATAGAAGTCCCCTATGATGATTTCCTAGCTCTTAATTTATTTAGAGCAGTGGAGAGGGAGTGATAGACCCTGAAAATATGTTTATGTCGAGAGGAAAATCATGATTCTAATAGTTCAAATGTTTTAGTGTGTTTTGCAGTGAAAATATACAGGTCCTACATAGCTTGTGTGAAGTTTTGTGATCTCTTAGCCAGAAGAATTATGGATTCTCAATCTCCTACTCCTCGGATCCTCACAACTTCCAATTATCTTGATTGGAGGATTGATATGCAACTGGCCTTATGCAAGCATGGCTACCATAGGATAGTACTTGGAAGGGAGGTTGATCCCCAGTAGCCTATTGAAAGAAACAAGTTTCTGGACCGCTTAGATGAAGCATTCGATTATCTATGCACTTATATATCCATAGATCTCCTCTTCTACCTAGAAGGTTTGAGGACACCCAGAGAATCCCAAGAGAAGCTTGAAGACTTGTTTGGAAAAAAAGATGAGTTTCCGGGACACCTCCTGAAAAATGAGTTGGTATCCTTACATCCTAGTAGTTTGAGACTATTGAGAAATTCTTTACTAAATTCAAGTCTCTTGCACTTATATGCAAACAGTGCAGAATAGAACAGAAGGAAGAGCAGAATGTCCTTTCCGTACTTAGCAAACTCAGTTCTGATTATTCTGTATTTATTTCTATATTTAATTTCAAGTAGGAGGGCTTCCCTGATTGGAAAATTCCTTCATTAGATTCTTTTTCCGAGGCCTTAATCAAGGAGCAAGAGAAATTGATTCGAATGGGAGTCATAAATATGTCCAAAGATCAAGCTCTCCTAGTTAGTGACTCTTCCAAAGCCAAGCAAAGGGGAAATTAAAGAAGAAGGAGCCAAAAGCAGCTGATTCGAAGCCTAAATAGAATCAGCAAACTTCTGAAGGAGCCTCCGGCTCTAAGAAAAAGAAGAAGTTCGAAAATAAGTTATGTCCTTATTTTGAAAAGGGTTACCATCTTGAAGATTATTGTATGAGGAAGAAACTTGATGAAATGTCAGCTCTTCTCAAGCAGCGTAACATTGCTCCCCCACAGAGAGCAAAGAAGCTTGATGAAGAACCACATACAGAAGATGATGAAAGGTGCCATGCTTTGAAAGCTAGCCTTAAACAGTCTAAAACATACATAATTGATTTTGGATCTTCCAATCACATGGTTTCTTCCAAATAATCCTTCTCTTCCCTTATACTGTCATAGGGGCCTAACATTCACATGGGAGATGATTCCAAGATTCCAGCAAAAGGAAGGGGCTCAGTCAGAGAGAAGCATGGTGAGTTCAAGAATGTTCTTTATGTGCCCTCCCTTGCTGCTAACATGTTGTTTTTTTATTAGATGACTCATTTAGGCTCTCAGAAGAGAGTTACATTCGATTCAGAGACAGTTGAGATTACATAAAAAGCCACTGGAAAGCTTATAGCGAAAGGTATTGCAAATCACTCTACCAAAGCTTATGAGTTCTCACATTTCTTACTGGTATCTCCTCCTACATATTTATTGTCTCATGCTAACAACACTAGCAATATTTGGCATGAGATATTTGGTCATCTCAATTTCAAATATCTGCAGCAACTCCACGATGATAAAATGGTTGAAGGTTTTCCCTCTATCCAAACTTCCAATGGAGTATGTGTTGGTTGCTTGGTAGGTAAGCATCCAGAAAAGAATTATGATGTTGGGAAGGCATGTAGAGTTGCCTCTATACTTGATTTGATACATAATGATGTAGTTGGACCTATGCCCACAAACTCCATTAATTGTTGCAGGTATTTCCTCACCTTTATTGATGATTGTTCTAGGTACTATTGGATCTACTTCATGAAACAAAAATCAGAGTTTTTTGAGACTTTTAAAGTTTTTAAGGCTATGGTTGACAATAGTTTCAATAAGAATATCAAGTCAATAAGATCTGATAAAGGAGGAGATTACATCAAAGGATATTTCCATAGTTTCTATGAATCGGAGGGGATTCAGATGGAACACTCAGTTTCATACACACCACAACAGAATGGTGTGGCTGAGAGGAAGAACATATCACTGAAAGAGATGGCAACATGCCTTCTCCATGCCAAATATCTACCTCCTTCTCTTTGGGCTAAAGCAGTAAACTGTGCTTCGTATTTGCAGAATAGGGTGCCCCACAAGTTAGTGGTTGGGGTCTCTCCATTCGAAGCATTGCATGGGCATAAGCCCAATGTATCTCATCTAAGAGTTTTTGGTTCCAAATCTTGGGCCAGAATACCTCTTGACAAGAGGAAGGCCTTCCAAGCCCAAAGTAGCGAATGCATTCTGCTGGGATATGCAGAAGATGCAAAATATTACAAATTGATGGAGGTTGCAACCAGAAGATGCTTCATTGAAAGGAGTGTCCAGTTTGAATAATATTAGTTGTATGACACACCTCCAGTAGTACAGGAAGGTATAACTATTTCTCCACCTATTTTTGATGATGATGATGTGCTACAGGTTTCAAATTCTGATGAAGAATATCACATTTAACATGATTCAGTTATTGAGACTAAATCTTAAGAGATTCTAGATCCAGATCCAGTATCCATTCCTAATCAGAATCCTAAGCCTATATGGGCTCGAAATCTCCTTGATGCAGCTAGAAGTGGTGCTGGAAATCCAGAAGACAGAAGAAGAACAAGGTCCTAGTATCAAAATGAACATACTGCACTATCTCTCACAAATTCACTCCATACAAAATGGTGCAGAAAAGTTCGAGGTCAGTGCTACTTGATGATGGCGAATGATCAGCTACATGGCCCACAGAAGCATAAACTTGATCATTCCCTACCTTCACCATCCAGAAGAGACAAACAAAGTCATCAATTTAGAAGTACATTGAGAGGTCCACTGATGGACCATGCTGCTGCATAGAGCTGCAAATTTGCAATAGTGTTTTTGCTCAACTTATTTTTCTAAGGAGGAAGCTTCTTTCTTCTAAATATAGCTTGCAGTTTGTTATTTCTGCTTATTTTGAGGGGGGGTTTCCCATGAGTTTCTCCCCTGTTTCCTTGGTTGTATTAAGCAACATTTGTTTTACTATTATTTTAGATGGTATTTGGGTGACATATGGTCTTGTTACCAGGGCCCACAGCTGTCCAAGTTAGGATTCAAGGGGGGTGTTAGGATTATTAATCCTCCCTTGACCATACTTTTTATTTAGATTATTTATCCTAACTTAGGAACCTTAATTCATTATTTGGGTCCACTAGTACCATTGGGTCCACTTGGCCTAATGGGGCCACATGTACCAATTACTAGAGTGTGGGGAACACTTCTAAAAGTTAACTGCCACTTACTGCATGTGCATGCATTAGTTTGGGCGTCTCCTAGACCAATCCCTACATTTTAGGAGCCACTGGGAGTCCCGACACCAACCTCCATCAGTTATTTGGAGATGGAACTAGTTAGTCTTAGTTAGGTACTAGTTACTTTCAGTTAGTTCACAATCAGTTAGCTATTGCTAGTTATGCATGGCTAATGCATGGCTTCATGTGGAGTAGGCGCATTTTCCCACCTACCACACTCAGTTGCACTGAGTTAACTAGTTATTATTGATTTTATGTGTTGGTTGGACATATTAGGAGTTGATCTATTGAACTCCGATATTGATTGAGACACCATGAGTTAGGTAGTCAGTTAGGTATAGTCAGATCCAGTTGGTAGATTTGAATTGCTCCCTAATGCATTCGAATTATTCCTTCATGTAAACTATTGTAGCACCAGATTTAATTAATGACAATGATATTGTAAATTCCTAAGCAATAATCATATGTTTCCTGTGTGGTTTGTTTTTTTCAGTTTGTATCTTCATTCTCCATTTATTGCAATCATATTTCAGAACCATCTGCTTGAAGATCTAAATGGCACTTCAATTCTAATAGATGGGTGCTCACAATTTTATGTTGGTGACATAGATATTAGATTGGAAAATGTTGCTACAATACAAATTTCTCATAAGCATGAAGATGAATACCCTATGACAGACAATGAAGAACCAAGATCAACTTCCCCATCACCACTTGAACTTCAAGAAGTTGATCAAATCAACCAGAAAGAAGAAGAGGAGGTTCAGTCGCATGAACCATCCTTCATTGAAGGGTATTTGAATATGAGTGAAATGGATATCTAAGAATCCCTTAGCATACTCCATGACACTCAATCATTGGTATCAAATTCTTGTTGGAAATTTTATTCATTGGAGGAGCCATCCTTCCTTAAAGACATGGAGAAGATTCAAAGAGCAATGTGCAACATCAAAGTTAATTTCATGTCTTTGATTTTTTATAGAAAAAATGTGATTGAGCTTAGTGAATGGTTACATGAATCCTACTTGAAGAATAATGAAGATAATCATAATCTCAAAATTCAAAATGAACAACTTCTTGATAGGTTGCAAAATACTTGTTCTTCCTCCTATGTTTCAAATTGTCATATGATAGATTGCTTGGAGTATTCCCATGACATGATGGATCATGAGAAACACAAAAAAATGTAGGTTCTTGATGTGTTTGAAGATGATATTTATGAGATCCAATCACTAGTTTTGGTGGAAGAGGAACTCGAGTTTCCTCTTGAAGATGGGTGCACACTTTTTGAAGAAGTGCATGATTCCACTACCTTGGAACAAACCTATGGGGAAAGTTTTACATTTTTGAGGTAGGTGCATGTTCCTACCCTTATGTAGCCTTCACATGATGAACATTTTTCACTTTCTAATCCTTTGGGTGAGTTGGTTCTTTCTCCTACATCCTACACTTCCAAATTTTGCAGCATTCATCCTAGTGAAGTATGGTTGAAAGTTTATTTTTATGCATGCCACATGAAGAGTATGGACTTTATATCTCTCCTTTTGATTATGAATTTATTATGGAACCATATTATTTACATTTTCAGCAACATCCCTTGTTACATTATGATGATACACATCTACATGGATGCACCTATGGTATCCACTTAAGTCATTTGGAGACTCATGATTTTCCTTACTCCTTGCCTAGTCCATTTGATGTTGAAGGAACTTCATCCCACACTTGGGTGAAGAGATATATGATTGAACAACATTATTATTGTCAGAAACATCCTATGTTATTTCATGATGATATACATACTCATGGGTGTATTGATGAGACTACTTTAAGCCACTTGAAGTCTTCATGTTTTCTTTGATCCTTATTTGGTTCAGATTTTGGTTGAGGTTCTTCATTCACTTCTTGGATGAAAGAAAACGTGACTGATTATCTTGATGCATATTATTTTTTTGGAGCAGCATTATGGGACATGGAATCCTCACCTATGTCAATGGGGTAGATCTGATATAACACTTGATGCTTGTGTGTATGGGCCACATGATGATTTACTTACTTGGATGTACAAGCACTTTCATGATTCTTTAATGATGTACCTTCTGTTGCAATTGCAATTTTTCCCCAATTTTTTTTATTTTTAAGGTCCCCCCTTGTTTGTTTTAACTTTAAACCGGCCTAGGAATGTTTTATTTTTGCCAAGGTTTTCCCTGGGCTCAAAGATTTTCCAAAAAAACTTAGCCTTTTTGCATATATGTATTGGATGCTCAATCAACTAGCTTTCTGATATCGAATGCTTAGTTGACTAGTCTTCCGACGTTGCAGAGGAACAGTCAACTAGCTTTCCGATATCGAATGCTTAGTTGACTAGTCTTCCGATGTTGCGGAGGAACAGTCAACTAGCTTTCTGATTGGTTTTATCAAGAACTTTTTCGAGATCTAAGTCACTGCCTCGGGATTAATTTGGTGTATCTTCTCGGAGTCGGTTTGCTGAAGTTCCAGTTTCCTAGTATCAAGCATATCCGATGAATCGAACATCCCTTCGTCTTTATTTTTTTGATAACCGATCAAGTGGGAAATCTTGTTGTATGGTTGGTTTTATGGATTGAACCAGAATTTTTAGTATGTTTCCCGCCCGATGTTGCGAAAGGTTAGTTGCAAGTTGATCTGAAGCTTAGTATTGTTGCCTTCGATACCGATGACACTAGTGCCTCTGATTTCCGATATTTCTTTCCCAAGTGATCACTGGGTGAATAGAGTGATTAGCAGCTGACACTGTGGTTTTCCTTTGGGGTTGGTCTCCCGACGGTGGTTAAAAGGTTTTCCCGTCGCTAGTTCTCCACCCCGGTCAAGGTCTCTATAACGTCATTTTGGTTTTATTACTTGTCATTTTCATCGTAGAAGTCGTTTGTCCTATTGATTACGCAGTTGTCAAGCTTCCATTCATCCTCCTCTGCACTTGCAAAAGGTGTTCCCATCCAGGTTGCCTGTATCGTCGTTTCCAGGTAGGATCTATTCACGGTTTTAGTTTTCTTGGTTTTGTTAATGTTTAACTACCAGGTGGATAGTGTTAGGTTTCAACGGTGGGGTTAGGTTTCTTTTGCATTTTGTGGCTTTCTTGTGGTGATTTTAATCCTTTTACTGAGGGCTTAGCCTGTTGGCTGTGAACATTTCATTTTGGTCAATGAATTTTTAGTCTATCTACCATGAGTGCACCTATGGTAGTTTTGCGGGGGTTTAGGGCACGGTGCAGACAGGAGTTTCTCTATCTACACCACCCTATTCTTGGTTGTTACATTTTTAGCCTAGGGTTAGAAAATTGTGCCTCCTATAGTAGTAGTTTCCCGTGGGATTCAGGAGGGCTGCATAGTTGATTAGGGTTTTAGAGTGTTGCTGAAGCAAACGGTGGGGTGAGTTTTTCCTTAGTCGAGGTGCCCATATAGGTTTTATGAAGTTGGAAGAGTTTACGGTTTGAGCGAGAAGATTTTTGGGCAGGTTTGGGGAGCAAAAATATTTTGAAATTTGTTTATAATTTCTCATTCAGAAGGTTGTGGTATTGACTTTGAATTCCAGTATGCATATTAAAGAAATGGTAATAATTGTATGTTTTCTTATTTATCACTATACCAGTTGCTAGAGATAGTTAGACTGAAACCATGTTGCATGACTATTATAGGTTGATTTCTAGCACTGCAATATGCCAAGAAAACAGAAGAAGAAATCCCAAGTGGCTGAAGAAGAACCTGAAGTAGAAGTGATAACCAGGGTAGAAGTCCTTTATGAAGACACTAAAGATACTACTAGGGTTGAACTAGAATACAAGTGGGGAGAAGTGTATAGAATGATTTCAAGCCAAAGTGTCCCTGATGCTAGTTTTGAAGACATGCCAATATATGATAACATTAAAAGGTCATCCTCTATGAAAGTAGCTACTAGGCCTGAGCTTTTTCCATGCTCGGAAGTGATAGGTTGGATTCTGCCCAAGGTAGATGTAACAAGAATGATCCTTGCAAATACCGAGAAGAAAGGTTATGCTGCATACAACCCTACTTATGTGTCTATGGCATATAATATACCAACACCACAGAATTATATAACTGAAAGTTGGTTAAAGGATCTAAATCTAGACATGGTAGAGACAGTAAAGAAAATGATGATCCCGGGAAAAAACTTCAGGACCAGACCTTCTGGAGAATATGAGACATCAACTCTCCATGTCCCATATAGATTCATCCCTTTAATGCTGAACAAAATTTTTGGGAGAGCCAATGGGAAAAGTTTTAAGATGGGTTGGATACCAGTCATCTACTTTGTTGCTACACAAGGAGCCATTTTTAACTGGGTAAGCATAGTGTCAAATATCTTGTCATCCTGCATAAGCGCAGCATTGGGAGGAGTGTCCCAAAAGAAGTCAGAATTCTACATGAGCTCTATTTTGATCGATTGCATTCTATGCATTCAGCCTTTCCCTGCACTAAAGTGCCATTGGGATAAGGATCAAGCTCCAGTATATGCTGCTTACAAGTTATTTTGGGCTCACAAATACTACAACTATTATAAAGAGATCTGTGAGCATTTCATCATGCCTTTATACACTTTGATTTTCTTGGTAGAATGCAATTGCATGTCAGAAGAAGCCTTCAAGGTGGTGCAAGAATACAGAAATTATTATTTAATAGAGGATGGCTTATATGTAAGAATGGATGGCGGTTCAAGTGCCCCTTCTCTGCTCTCGAGATATGCTACTAATTATGTACTCCATAAAGAAGTTGTTAGACAGTTATATATTGATGGAGTAGGGAATTTATTTTTTTAACAGAAAAAGGCAGTATATCCTGCAGTGCCCTTTTTTGTTGGAAGTTACAAATTTTCAAGTGTGAAGAATGCAGTAGAATTTATCAAAGAACTGGAATACTTTGACTTTGGTGAGATGAACTTCCATAGAAATGATTCCAAGGACAAAGTAGCTAATTACTACAAAGAAATTGGAGTTCATTTTGGGTACACCGATTTTTGGGACAAAGATGAGGAGACTTTCCGCAATGCTAAGAACATGACAAACCTAAGAAAAAGGTTCAAGCAAAAGATAGCAGCTATGGGTGGTAAAGGCAAAGCTGTGGAGAAATTGACAAGAAAAGAAGAAGATGAAATCTAGAAAAAGCAGGAAGAAAGTGAAGGTTTCAAATTAGAAGGTGTCCAAAAAGAAAAACAACAAACAAAGATGACAGTTGAAGGATCAAGAACAGATACATTCGAAGGACAAGACCCTACGGATCAAGGACAGGCTTAGTCTAATATGGACCCATTAGAGCCTGTTGTTCCTTCTAGCAGTACAGTAGGAGAAGGTTCAGTGTCAACTTCTGGAATTGAGTTAATTCCTTTCATGCCCACTAAAGGGGAAGAGGTGCTGGATTTGAATACTATCTTTTACAACAAGGAGAAAAAGAGAATTGTCAAAAGAACCGAGAAGAAAGTCGACACTGGGGGTAAGCCTAGAATAATGGTGACTAATAAGACAGTGGTCCATGGTACACACAAGGATCCATGATTACTAGCAAGGGTTGGGGTAGCTCTAACCCTAGCCACTAAGGATAATGTGGACAGGATCATGACAGACCTAGAAGAGTCTCAGAAAAGGGTCACACAGTTGAAGGAGACTTTGAAGAAAGAAAGGAGTGAAGGTCTGAGTTTGAAAAGGAAATACGAGGATATGATCGGTGAAGTTAAGGTATCAAAAGCAGAATGTCAAAATTTATAGGCCGAGAAAGAATATTTGGTAATATCTATAGGAAATACAGAGAAGAATGCTCAAACCACCTTGTCAGATTTTGGAAAGCTACAGCAGCAATATCAGAATTTGCAAGCTGAGAAAGATCATCTTCAGTTATCAGTTGAAGAACTGAATAAAGAAAAGACCAGATTAGAAAGTAAAGTGACAAAGCTAGAAGAGCAGAAGACCACCGCAAAAGGGAAGGCTAAGCTATATGAGACTCAAATAGCAGCCTTGGAGGAACAAAAGAATTCACTTGCAAATTCACTGAAGTTAGCTATGGAGCAAAAGGTTGATATTGAACCTTTAAAGAAGCATTCTCTTATGCTTAGAAATAATATTCATCAAATACAACTGCAGATAGCGGAAGAAAGAATTAAAGTCCAACAAATAGACATCAGATTAGAAGAAATTGTAAATACAGCCTCATATTTTTTGGATAGAACCCAGGATATTTTGGAAACTCTACGGGGAAGGATGAATTGGGTAGACGCAAACAAAGAATCTCCCACAGATATATTTGTCAAAGATCAGGGGACAATAAAGCAAGAATACGAGCTGATTGATTTTGCCAGTAATGTAGTAGAAGAATTAAAGAAGACAATGAAGAAACACAGAGTGTTTTTGCTGAATTTTGTAGGAGAGTGATCCTAACCTATAATTGGTGTCAGACCTCCGCTGCGAAGAGATTGGAGGCGCTACCAGAACATTAAATGTTTTTGAAACGATTACAAGAAAGATGCAGCGAGGATGAACTAGCCCTCCAGTAAGTCAAGGAGTTAGATGAAAAGATACTGAAGACTGAAATAGCACATGCAGCTGTGAGTATTCACTTGCCAGAAGACTAGCTGCGCTTGATTCTTGCCAGGATAGCAGGTGTAAAATCCCAGGCTGCTCAGCACGAAATTACTATCAGATTTCTCAAACCTTCTAGTTTTGAGAATATAACAGCCGAGGAAAATATATGGAGAAAGTTCATGAACAAACAAGTTGGGCCCTCCTAGTTGAATGTTTTGGAATAATGTAATATATTATATTTATTTTTTGTTCACAAGCTAAAAGACAATTTTTTGTAAAAGAAAGGTTGGAAGCCCAAAAGGCAACGAGGGGCAGCCCAAGATTTTTTTCTTTTTGTATAAATAGAGGCAAGCTGGATGTATCAAAGGGCCTCTTTTCAAACTATCCTTGTGCAATATTATTGTAAGAAGAACTAATTCATCTTATAATAAAGAGTTATATTTTTCGGCTGGAGAAAGCATTGTGGAGTTTCAAATGTTTTCCATGGGCTGGTTGGATGTGAACTATTTCTGTTTCATCTTGTTTTCGTGAACTGTGAGATCATTCTAACTTATGAATTATTTCATATTGTGAATGTGCTCCTGTTTATCTATGTGAAATTTCCACAATCGTAGTTGAGTAATGAATGTTTTAATTAACAATGAGCTATATCTTTGTTCATCTGTCTATTAATATTCATGTGTTCAGAAATGTTAACAGCTATCTGTAATTTTCTTATTGCATTTTATACAATACATTACTCATCATTAATTATAGTATTGCTCCCTAGGGATAGGTTAGTTAGTCTTACTTAGTTTTCTTTGTTTGTGATTTAGAAGTGAGAGAGGTAAGACGAGAGGTAAGAACCTACGTATCACATTGTGGCACTCCTCGTTATCTCTATCATCTACATTTAGTTAGGCACTTGCACATCATACATAAATATAAAAAACTAAAAAATACACCCAAACGGTGGACCAGTCCGCAACCGGTAAAACATTTTAACCGTTACTTGACCTACGGTAGTCGGACCATAAACTGAACATATTCCCCATACCAAACAATAACGAGCTGATTGGGAACATTTATTGCGGAGAATCCCTAGTGTTTTTACCTATGATTTTCCAGGTCTCAACAGTTTTGGTGCTAGAAGGAGGGCCACCAATGCATGGCTGGCTAAGGAATTACACTTTCTCGAGATTACTCCACCAATGACAATTCTGAAACCAGTTTACCTCAGGAACCCACTCCTAAAGAAAAGGGAAAGGGGTATCTTTATCCCATTGATAATGAAGTGGTTGATGATTTAAGGAGGATTACCAGGGCATATGTTAAAAAGATTGGAGGATTACCTATTATCTCTATCCTACCTAGAAGAGAGTATCAGAAGAAGGACCGTCCTCATTTGGAAGACTCGATGTTGGTAGAAGATCTTGAAGAATTGGTAGAAACAGGCTTACAAGAAGTTGACCAACCTTTGGATCAACTGGGACCAGATTCCCCTCATTGTTCACCTTTTCAGACTCTTGTTCAGTCCCCACCTCATACTCCACTCAGGATCATGGCCAATGTAAATGTAAATTAGCCACCTCCATAGCTTTCTTGGAGAGCTTTATATCCTTTAAATCTGACACCTCCATTGCATGATTTTCCTTAGAGTTTTGACAAAATGTTACCCAAGTTTGAACCAAGTGAAGGAATTCTCGTGGACGATCATTTGCATAGTTTTTATTTAACAAGCAGTAGAAAATGAATATGTATTCTATAGATTATTTCCTCATACCCTGAAAGGAAAAGCAGCTTTATGGTACTTTGCCTTACCCACAAATTCAATCACAAATTGGAATATTTTTGAAAGATTGTTCAAAAGAAAGTACGGAATCCAGAAAACTCATGCATCTTTAATGAAAGGGTTAATTTCTCTAAAGAAGGAAAAGAAAGAAAAAGTACATAAATTCACTCAAATATTTGTTGCTTACCTAAAAAACTTCAGTGCAGTTGACAAACCATCTAAGCATTCCCTAATTGAGTACTATACCTCAGCTCTCAGTCCAGACCTAGCCATGTTTTCCAAGAGATCGGTTAGACAAGACTTATGAGGAAGCTGAAAAGGTAGAGGCAGAATTGGAGAGTATAGAGCACTATCCTACGCAGTCATATGAAAGAACTTATGGAAACAAAAATCCCCTATTATTAACTAAACCTAAGGATGAACGATCATAGGAGTTAGATGGGATGGTAAAGATGATGCAGAAGTTATCAAACCGGGTGATTGATTTAGAAAAAGAAAAGGAGGCTCATTAACAATACAAGCCTCATTACAAAAAAAGAGAAGACAACAGTCAACCTAAACCCCCTCCACACATCCCTTCATCAATGAATTTGACTGAAGTAGGAATGGATAACTTTTTCAATTTCCATCAACAACCTCATTCTGAGAAGAACTGCCCACGGTGTATTAATTCTGTGACATTAGTAATGAACCAATTATTGGATTCCAAGCTAACAGAAACTGAGGAGGAGAAAGGGAAAGATCATGAACCTACAGAAACATAGGAGGAAGATACCTTGGTTTTATGGGACTATTTTTCTATGTTTAACATGGAAGATGAAGACCTCCCTGACAAAGAAGAAACACCAGAGACTAATGTAACAACAAGAAGTCAGAATCCATTAAAAGAAGATAACTCAATACTTCCAAAGATTAAGAAGCTTCAAGAAAACATGAAGAAGATAAAGAACAACACTTCAACTATTAACATGCCTGATTTTGTCATTTCAAGTTAGGATCCTAAGAAAGTCAATACACCTATAAAGCCTACTGAAAGTAAAATTGAAAATGTCAAGAAGAATCTCAAGGAACATGAGATGGGATATGATGTCGTGGAAGACATTAAAAAGGCTAAAGCAAATATATCATTGTTTGAAATGTGCAATTTACCTCAGCAAAAGGAGAATGTTTTAAAAGCACTTGAGACACCCGAGAAGGAGCCTCCCATTGACAACCAACCTGAGGAAGAGATTGGTGAGGCGAGTTTAGGAGGAAAAACTAAGTATAAAACTCCAACGTTTCTTCTAACCTTTGAGATTTTCAACTATAATGTGCATAATTGTTTAGTGGACTCAAGAGCATCAATCAATGTCATGCCACTTTCAGTTTGCAAACAAATCAATGGTCAACAGAAACCTACTACAGACCAAGTTCTTCAATTAGACAGAACAACAGTAAAAGTAATAGGAGAAATGGAGGATGTTCTAATTCGTTTATCCGCAGATGAGAGGGTATGTTAGTACATAGACATTGTCGTAGAAGACATCCTGAATGCTTATGGTTTGGTTTTGAGCAGGGATTGGTCAACACGGTTAGAAGGATATTTTGCATCAGAATGTTCACATTTTTTGTTTCCTTTTAAGGGATGTCAAAATCAGATAAAAGTGTTAAGAGAGCCTCAAATGAAATATAATGTGACTCAGTTAGAAGGAAAAAATGAACCAATAAACTCTATGTTGGGAAACTATTTCATTGAACTAGAACTCGGAAATTACCAAGCTGAAGAAGCTAGCAGTATACCTGATATCCAGCCTGATCTCCTTCAATTTTCACGGGCTGATGAGTTTGATTGTAACATAGTAGATTTAGTTTTAGACGTAGTTAGCGATTCAAATTCAGTAGGAGTAGAAAGTTTTTGGATTCTTTATTTTGATGGTTCTAAAACATTGGAAGGATCAGGAGTTGGCTGTGTCCTGATTGATCCAGGAAAAAATAAACATTTTATTTCATGTAGGTTAGAATTTGAATGCACAAATAACACAGCCGAATATGAAGCACTAGTTCAGGGACTTAGAAAAGCAATCGAATTGAAAGTATATGGAGATTCTGAAATCGTTGTTAAGCAAATTCGGAACAAAATACACTGCATTTCACCGCATTTGAAAGATTACCAAAATGAAGTTTGGGATTTACTGATAAATCTCCATGCATTCAATATTGTGTCAATTCCTAGATTAAAGAATGCAGTAGCTGACTTATTAACTACCTCAGCTAAAAGATTAGTACCTTCGAATAATAGATGCTCTATTGAATTACTTTTCAGGCCTTTTGTTCCAGATAACATCACAAATCTAAGGGTTTTTTACAATGATCAGCAAGTCTTGGAGTGTTTAATGAATGATGATACTTTCAAAGGAGCAATAATAGATGGCGAAGAACATCAATCGAAATTAAAGTACGGGAATTTCATTCCAAAAGGAGTTGGAACCTTGGAACATATGTTTGATTTAGACAGCAAGCTCAGAAAGCCAGCGAATGTCAAGACTCATAGCTCGTCTTTACAATTCGAACTGATAAATTTAGGGACTGAAGCGGAACCCAAATATGTGAATTTGTAAAAGTGTTGTTCACCCAACGAGAGGAGTAAATTCATCAACTTATTCAAACAATATAAAGATGTATTTGCTTGGACTTACGAAGACCTAAAGACGTATGACACTAAAATTATACAACATGTGATTCCAATCAAGGTTGGAGTCAAACATTATCAAAAGCCTCCGAGAAAAATGCATCCAAAGCTTGAACCATTAATTCAAAGCGAAGTGAAAAAGCTGCTAGATGCTAAAATTATATTTAAAGTTAGACATTCAGAATGGGTCTCTAATTTCATACGAGTGCAGAAAAATTCTGGTGAGATCAGACTTTGCGTAGATTTCAGAAATCTTAATCGTGCATCAGATAAAGATAATCATCCTGTCCCACCCATGGAACAAATACTACAGATGGTCTCAGGTTTCGAACTATTCACTCTATTGGATGGATTTTCCAGTTACAATCAAGTATTAGTAGCAAAAGAGGACAGGCTCAAGACCGCTTTCAAAACCAAGTGGGGAACTTTTGTGTATAGGAGGATGCCCTTTGGACTTATCAATGTTGGAGCTACATTCCAGAGGGCTATGGATATAGCTTTCCACGGTCTGATTAGCCATAGTGTTGTGGTTTATCTAGATGATGTTATAATATTTTCAAAGAAGAGATAAGAGCATGCATTTCATTTGAAACAGATTTTCGAGCATTGCCGAAAATATGGCATTTCATTAAATCCGAAGAAATTTTTGTTCGCAGTCATAGAATGAAAGCTACTAGGTCATGTCATTTCTAAAAAAGGGATCTCCATAGACCCGGAGAGGATTAAAGCCATAGAGAAGATCCCTTTACCACATAACAAAAAAGGTATGCAATATTTTATGGGGACAATAAATTTTGTGTGAAGGTTTGTACCAGACTTTGCTCAAATCATCAAACCTTTGCAACAAATGGTTAAGCAGAGTGTGCAGTTCAAATGGACTAATGTGGAAAAGAATGCATTCAACAAGATAAAAATATCTATTTCTCATGCACCATCACTCAAAAGTCCAAATTTTTGAAAGGATTTTATTCTGTACACTTTTGCTTTAGATGATTCTTTAGCAGCTGTGCTTACACAGAAAGAAGATGGGGGAGATGAGTACCCCATATCATTTATGAGAACTGGTCTGCAAGGGGATGAATTGAACTATCCTGCGGTTGATAAACAAGATTATGCAGTTTTTAAGGCGGTGAAGAAATTCATGCCATACATACTTAAGAATCGCACCAAAGTAATAGTCCCACACCCAACAGTATGATCCCTTTTTGTGCAGAAATAATTGGGGGAGAGAAGAGGTAACTGGGTGACTGCTTTGCAATAATATGATCTTGAATTCAAGCCAGCGACCATAGTTAAGGGATAAGGACTTTGTAAACTAATGGCTGAGGGTCAAAACAATGAAGATAACAGCTGGGATAATGAAGTTGAACTACACATAGTGGATGTATTTCCTCTATTTACAGCTCCAGACTCCTGGTATCGAGATCTAGTCCATTATCTCCAAGAAGGGTATTTTTTGGAGCATTGGAGTCCCAAGAAAAGAAGGGCATTACGTATGAAATCAATTTTATATCATATTATTGATGGAGTGCTTTTTAGAAAGAACTACAATGGAGTCTTTCTCAGATGCTTGGAACGAGAAGATGCAAAGAAGGTCGTAGTAGAATTACATGATGGACCTGTTGGAGGTCACTTTTCTGGAGACACGACAGCACATAAGATTCTCAGATCTGGATATTATTGGACAACATTGTTTAGAGATGCTCATGCTCATGTTAGAAAGTGTGATACTTGCCAAAGAAATGGTGGGAGACAAGCTAAAGCAGCAGGACCATTGAAACCAGTGATTATCTCAGAACCATTTGAACATTGGGGACTCGACATTATCAGAGAAATAAATCCAAATTCCTCATTGCAACACAAGTATATTCTGACAGTAACTGATTATTTCACTAGATGGGTAGAGGCCATACTTCTACGGAAAGTAAATGAAGATGCAATTATGGATTTTTTGCAGAACCATATTATGACTAGGTTTGGGGTTCCAATTTCCCTAGTTTTTGACAATGATTCTTATTTTTCTTTTATTAGATTAACTGCATTCACTAATGAAAGAGGAATTAAGCTGCACTATTCTACCAATTACTACCCACAAGGAAATGGTTTGGTGGAATCTACAAACAAAAATCTGATTAGAATTTTAAATAAAACTATGATAGAAAATCAAAAAAGATGGCATTTAGCTTTACCTAATGCACTTTGGGCCGATAGAGTCACACCAAAGAAATCCTTAGGTGTGTCACCCTACACTCTTGTCTATGGGAAAGAAGTTGTCCTCCCTCCAAATATTTTATTGCCATCTTCCATACTAGCCCAAGAGTCTAGGGGTATTGATAATGAAATTCTACAAATCTGAATTTATAATCTGTTGAAATCAGAAGAGTGTAGGTCCAAAGCCCAGGAAAGGTTTAAGCATCAACAAGAAATGGTGAAGCGTTGGTTTGACAAACACAAAGCTGGGAACAAAGAGTTCGAAGTAGGGGATCTGTTTCTTAAGTGGGATCACTCGCATGATTAAAAGGGAAATCACACTAAATTTCAGCAATTATGGGTAGGCCCTTTTTAGATTGCAGCAAAGCTAGGCCCCTCGACTTACAACTTGCAAGACTTGCAGGGGTGGGAGGATAACTTACCAATAAATGGTTTAGTTCTCAAGCCTTGTTTTTCTTAATGGTTTTTTATTTTGTTTTCTTGAACATAAATAAACGATTTGATTTGTTGCTTACTTTAGATTAGTTTTAGTTGTTTTCTTTTACTTGCTTAGAGTTTGATTGATTGTAAAGTTTTGGTTGCTTATGTTTCAATAAATCAACATGACTTTTGGTTGTATGGAGTTCATTAGAGTTCTGGATTAACTAAAATCTTTGATCAAGAGACTGCCTACTATTGACTCGTACAATGTTTAAAAAATTTCTTCAATATTAGCAAATTTTCTAAATAGTTATGGACACATTGAAGTCCTGCTTAATCCCTGTAAAATAACTAAGGATAGAAAAGTCCATAATACTATTTTGAGGCTCCATTCATCTAACATTAAAAAACTGCCCTAGGGGGTAACAGCAAAAGACCCATGGAAAGGAAGCAAGATAAACAGTGTATTATATTTAAATGATCCCATGCCATAAATTGAAATCCAAAAGGCTAATGAGAGTCAAAATCTCCTAAAAAGCAATATGTATCAAAAACATTTACTGAACCACATCAGTATGAATGAGATTGCCAAAGTTCTTCTCCGTCTTTGAGCTAAAATTAAAATATCTCTCACACAAAAGGACACTATGGATAGAGGAGCTTGAATTAAAATTCAGAAAGAAAACAATCAGGAGGACTCAAAAGGACTATAGTCCAGAAGCATAAAAAAGTGCAAATTGGCATGGGAATGAGGAACAAACGGATATATATGTTTACCATATGTTACGATCCTATGGTGTCTAAGTTGGAAGCCACCCAAAGGCAAAGGTAAAATAAAACTCATATCTTCAGCCTTAGAAGAGTTATCCAGACTTTGAAATCCTGGTTCCCCTTCTTGAAATTGGACTATCATCAATGACTAAAGTTCATAAATCTTGCATTTTGGAATCCAAATATCTTGAAGAAACCTATTAGAATGATATTCCCAAAACAGACTGTTATATCAAAGAATAACTTGTTCAGAGATCTGTGTTCGCCAGGTAGTCTCCAATTGTTGCAGCTGCAACTTTTCCCTAATTTTTATTTTTATTTTTATGGTCCCCCCTTGTTTGTTTTAGCTTCAAACCAGCCTAGGAATGTTTTATTTTTTCCAAGGTTTACCCTGGGCTTAGAGATTTTCCAAAAAAACTTAGTCTTTTTGCATGTCTCTATCAGATGCTCAGTCAACTAGCTTTCCTATATCGAATACTTAGTTGAGTAGTCTTCCGACGTTGCAGAGGAACAATCAAATAGCTTTCTGATTGGTTTTATCGAAAACTTTTTTGAGATCTAAGTCACTGCCTTGGGATTAAGTTGGTGTATCTTCTCGGAGTTGGTTTGTTGAGGTTCCAGTTTCATAGTATCAAGCATATCCAATGAATTGGACGTCCCTTTTTCTTTCTTTTTCCGATAACCGATCAAGTGGGAAATCTCACTGTCGGGTTGGTTTTACAGATCGAACCGTAATTTTTAGTCTGTTTCCCGCCTAACGTTGTGAAAGGTTAGTTGCAAGTTGATCTGAATTTTAGTATTGTTGCCTCTGATTTCTAATATTTCTTTCCCAAGTGATCATCGGGTGAATAGAGTGACCAGCAGCCGACACTGTGGTTTTCCTTCGGAGTTGGTCTCCCAACAGTGGTTAAAAGGTTTTCCTGTCACTAGTTCTCCGCCCCATTCAATGTCTATATAACATCGTTTTAGTTTTGTTACTTGTCATTTTCATCGTAGAAGTCATCCGTCTTGTTGATTATGCAGTTTTCAAGCTTCCATTCGTCCTCCTCTACGCCCACAGAAGGTGTTCCCATCGAGGTTGCATGTATCATCATTGCCAGGTAGGATCTATTCATGGTTTTGGTTTTCTTGGTTTTGTTAATTTTTAACCGTCGGGTGGATAAGGTCAGGTTTCAACGGTGGGGTTAGGTTTCTTTTGCATTTTGTGGCTTTCTTGCGGTGATTTTTATCCTTTTACTGAGGGATTAGCCCGTTGGCTGTGAAAGTTTCATTTTGGTCGATGAAGTTTTATTCTGTCCGCCATGAGTGCACATGTGGTAGTTTTGCAGGGGTTTAGGGCATGGTGCAGACAATCATTTCACTATCTTCACCACCCTATTCTTAGTTGTTACATTTTTATCCTGGGGTTAGAAAACCACACCTCCTATAGTAGTAATTTCCCATGGGCTTTAGGAGGGCCGCACAACTGATTAGGGTTTTAGAGTGTTGTTGAAGCAAACAGCGGGGTGAGTTTTGCCTCAGTTGAGGTGCCCATATAGGTTTTATGAAGTTGGAATAGTTTAGGGTTTGAGCGAGCAGATTTTTGGGCAGGTTTGTGGAGCATAAATATTTTGAAAGTTGTTTAAAATATCTCATTCAGAAGGTTGTGGTATTGACTTTGAATTCCAGTATGCATATTGAATAAATGGTAATAATTGTATGTTTTCTTGTTTATCACTATACCAGTTGCTAGAGATAGTTAGACTGAAACCATGTTGCATGACTATTATAGGTTGATTTCCAGCACTGCAATATGCCAAAAAAACAGAAGAAGAAATCCCAAGTGGCTGAAGAAGAAACTAAAGTAGAAGTGATAACCAGGGTAGAAGTCATTTATGAAGACATTAAAGCTACTACTGGGGTTGAACCAGAATACAAGTGGGGAGAAGTGTATAGAATGATTTCAAGCCAAAGTTTCCCTGATGTTGGTTTTGAAGACATGCCAATATATGCTAACATTGAAAGGTCAGCCCTTATGAAAGTGGCTACTAGGACTGAACTTTTTCCATGCTCGAAAGTGATAGGTTGGATTCTGCCCAGGGAAGATGTAACAAGAATGATCCTAGAAAATACCAAGAAGCAAGGCTATGCTGCATACAGCCCTGCTTATGTGTCTATGGAATATAATCTACCAACACCATAGACTTATCTAATTGAAAGTTGGTTAAAAGATCTGAATCTAGACATGGTAGAGACAGTAAAGAAAATGATGATCCCAGGAAAAAAATTCAAGACCAGACCTTCTGGAGAATATGAGACATCAACTCTCCATGCCTCATATAGATTCATCGCTTTAATGCTGAAAATAATTTTTGGGAGAGCCAATGGGAAAATTTTTAAGATGGTTTGGATACCAGTCATCTACTTTGTTGCTACACAAGGGACCATTTTTAACTGGGCAAGCATAGTGTCAAATAGACTGTCAGCCTGCATAAGCACAGCATTGGGAGGAGTGTCCCAAAAGAAGTCATAATTCTACATGAGCTCTATTTTGATCGATTGCATTCTATGCACTCAGCCTTTCCCTGCACTAAAGTTCCATTGGGATAAGGATTGAGCTCCATGATATGTTGCTTACAAGTTATTTTGGGTTCACAAATATTACAGCTATTATAAAGAGATTTGTGAGCATTTCATCATGCCTTTATACACTTTGATTTTCTTGGTAGAATGCAATTGCATGTCAGAAGAAGCCTTCAAGGTGATGCAATAATACATAAATTATTATTTAATAGAGGATGGCTTATATGTAAGAATGTATGGCGGTTCAAGGGCCCCTTCTCTACTCCTGAGATATGCTACTGATTATGTACTCCATAAAGAAGCTGTTAGACACTTATACATTGATGGAGTAGGGAATTTCCTTTTTGAATAGAAAAAGGCAGTATATCATGCAGTACCCTTTTTTGTTGGAAGTTACAAATTTTCAAGGCTGAAGAATGCAGTAGAATTTATCAAAGAATTGGAATACTTTCACTTCGGTGAAATGAACTTCCATAGAAATGATTCCAAGGACAAAGTAGCTAATTACTGCAAAGAAGTTGGAGTTCATTTTGAGTACACTGATTTTTCGGACAAAGATGAGGAGACTTTCCGCAATGCTAAGAACATGACATCCCTAAGAAAAATTTTCAAGCAAAAGATAGCAACTATGGGTGGTAAAGGAAAATCTATGGAGAAATTGACAAGAAAAGAAGAAGATGAAATCTAGAAAAAGCAGGAAGAAAGTGAAGGTTTCAGACTAGAAGGTGTACAAAAAGAAAAACAACAAACAGAGATGACAGTTGAAGGATCGAGAATAGATACATTAGAAGGACAAGACCCTACAAATCAAGGACAGGCTCAGTTTGATATGGACCCATTAGAGCTTGTTGTTCCTTCTAGCAGTACAGTAGGAGAAGGTTCAGTGTCAACTTCTGGAATTGAGTTAATTCCTTTCATGCCCACTGAAGGGGAAGAGGTGTCGGATTTTAATACTATCTTTTACGACAATGAGAAAAAGAGAATTGTCAAAAGAACCGAGAAGAAAGTGGACACTAGGGGTAAGCCTGGAATAATGGTGACTGATAAGACAGTGGTCCACGGTACACACAAGGATCCATGATTACTAGTGAGGGCTAGCATAGCTCTAACCCTAGCCACTGAGGATAATGTGGACAGGATCATGACAGACCTAGAAGAGTCTCAGAAAAGGGTCACACAGTTGAAGGAGACTTTGAAGAAAGAAAGGAGTGAAGGTTTGAGTTTGAAAAGGAAATACGAGGATATGATCAATGAAGTTAAGGTATCAAAAGTAGAATGTCAAACTTTACAAGCCGAGAAATAAGCTTTGGTAATATATGCAGGAAATACAGAGAAGAATGCTCATACCACCTTGTTAGAGTTTGGAAAGCTACAGCAGCAATATCAGAATTTGGAAGCTGATAAAGATCGTCTTCAGTTATTAGTTGAAGAACTGAATAAAGAAAAGAGCAGATTAGAAATTAAAGTGACAGAGCTAGAAGAGCAAAAGACCACCACATAAGGGAAGGATAAGCTATATGAGACTCAAATAGCAGCCTTGGAGGAACAAAAGAATTCACTTATAGCTTCAATGAAGTGAGCTATGGAGAAAAAGGTTGATATTGAACCTTTAAAGAACCATGCTCTTATGCTTAGAAAGAAGATTCATCAACTACAACTACAGATAATGGAAGAAAGATTTAAAGTCCAACAAATAGACATCAGATTAGAAGAAATTGTAAATACAGCCTCATATTTTTTGGATAGAACCCAAGATGTTTTTGAAACTCTATGGGAAGGATGACTTGGGTAGAAGCAAACAAAGAATCTCCCACATATATATTTGTCAAACATCAGGAGACAATAAAGCAAGAATACGAGCTGATTGAGTTTGCCAATAACGCAGCAGAAGAATTAAATAAGACAATGAAGAAAACATAGAGTGCCTGTGCTGAATTTTGTAGGAGAGTGCTCATAACCTATAATCGATGTCAGACCTCCGCTACGAAGAGATTGAAGGTGCTTCCAGAACATGAAATGTTTTTGAAACAATTACAAGAAATATGCAGCAAGGATGAACAAGCCCTCTAGTAAGTCAAGGAGTTAGATGAAAAGATATTGAAGACTGAAATAGAACCTCCAGCTGTGAGTATTCACTTGCTATAATACTAGCTGCGCTTGATTCCTGCCAGGATAGCGGGTGTAAAATCCTAGGCTGCTCAGCACGAAATTACTATCATATTTCTTGAACCTTCTGGTTTTGAGAATATAGCAGCCGAGGCAAATGTATGGAGAAAGTTCATGAAAGAACAAGCTGGGCCCTCCTAGTTGAATGTTTTGGAATAATGTAATATATTATATTTATTTTTGTTCACAATCTAAAAGACAAATTTTTGTAAAAGAAAGGTTGGAAGCCCAAAAGGCAACGAGGGGAAGCCCAAGAGTTTTTTCTTTTTGTATAAATACAGGCAAGCTGGATGTATCAAAGTGCCTTTTTTCAGAATATCCTTGTGCAAGCTTATTGTAAGAAGAACTAATTCATCTTATAATAAAGAGTTATATTTTTCAGTTGGAGAAAGCACTGTGGAGTTTCAAATGTTTGCCATGGGATGATTGGATGTGAATTGTTTATGTTTCAGCTTGTTTCCATGAACTGTGAGATCGTTCTAACTTATGAATTATTTCATGTTGTGACTGTGCTCCTTTTTATCTCTGTGAAATTTCCACAATCCTAGTTGAGTAATGAATGTTTTAATTAACAATGAGCTATCTCTTTGTTCATCTATCTATTGATATTCATGTGTTCAAAAATGTTAACAGCTATCTGTAATTTTCTTAATGCATGTTATACAATACATTACTCACCATTAATTACAGTATTGCTCCCTAGGGATAGGTTATTTAGTCTTAGTTAGTTTTCTTTGTTTGTGATTTAGAAGCGAGAGAGGTAAGATGAGAGGTAAGAACGTGTGCATCACATTGTGACACTCCTGGTTATCTCTATCATATGCATTTAATTAGGCACTTGCACATGATACATAAATAGAAAAAACTAAAAAATACACCTAAACGGTCGACCGGGCCACAACCGGTAAAACATTTTAACCGTTACTTGACCTACGGTATCTAGACCGTAAGCCAAACGTATTCCCCATACCAAACAATAACGAGCTAATTGGGAACATTTGTTGCAGAGAATCCCTACTATTGTTACCTGCTATTTTTCAGGCCTCAACACCTTCTTGATGTACATTTGTATAATATTGTTGTTATGTACTTTCATGATCTATATTTTGTACTCATTATATTTGTAAGCGTGCAATACAAGAAATGGGATCCTGACATTGCTTGGTTTCATCTCACTTGGAGTAGCAATTTGATTGTTGGTTTGAGAGAGAAAACCAACCTTCAGTTGTTTGAGTTCATCTTTGCAAAGTAGTGTTCCAGTTTCCTATGTTGGATACCTTTTGAGATATTGAATCAATTTTCACATGCTTGGTGTTCATGGAATTTCATCATAGGAGTTTCACACCATGCATGTAGCAGGATCATATGGGACCCTGGGATCATTTTTGGTCTCGATGGTTTCAATTTTGGGGGCAGCAAGCAACATTGGAGATTTTATCACCACTTGAGAAGATGATTGTAATCAAAGTAATGCAGCAACAAGAATGGTGGCTCCTCTCTAATATTTTCTTGGAATCTTAAGAAACTCAAAGTTCGGTAACTCGGTACCAACTTCAAAGAATTATACATAAGCAAAAAGGGGTGAAAGTTCAGAAAAGGTTTCCAAAATATGGAGGTAAAGATTATTTGCACAAATTTGGTTTTTATGGATTTAATTAATCCTTTTGGTTTTATCAGTGATGTTACAGGATATATCAATATGCACAATCCACATCTCTTTACTTTTGGAAACACAAAATTGCAGTACATGAGTGCCACTACTAAAATTGCAGCTAAAGAAAATTAATGAGCAGAACCGTAACATAGCACTTGGTGCAAAGGAAGGTATGCCAAATGAGGATTCCACTTGGGAATATGAAAAAACATTGCAGCATACAAACTTGGAATTTATTTAGGACAAGAAATGTTGAGTGGGGAGTATTTTTCATGNCAAATAAGACTATTTGCAAATAATGTTTCACCAACCTACTAGTTCCCTAGGTTGAGATGGAGACATAAATTTTGTAATAAGGGGATATGGGACCCAAAATAACTTCAATTTATCATATTCACATTTAATTGGGTCACATAAATGATAAATTCTAAGAAAATAAAGTGGCATGAGTTCATGAAGACACTTGGAAGCTTGTGAATACTTTGGGGGACTAGATTCCCCGCACACTTGGCATATTCATCCAAATTCAAACACATGGGTAATGTAACATTATTGGATGGTAATTTCATTTCAAATATCATAGAATGAGCCAAGGAATTCGAATTGGTAAAGGAGTACAACTCCCATTGAAGAGGAAGAGACTAGAAGACAAGGTGTGCCACTTGGAAGGAGATTCTATGCACTCTATAACAACAAATGATGGAAGATTCTATGACAAGTATGACAAATTCAGACATGGTTGCTGAAATATGACAAATATGACATTTCAGGGATAAAAATAACCACAAAGAGGTCAAATTTTGAATTTAGAGGCATCTATTCGAATTGGGGAAATAATTGGAGCATGAAGAGGAAGACAAGTGTCATGAGAGTTACTAAACCACTAAGATGAGTTGGAGGAAGCTCGTGAAGGGAAATTAGACCTTAGGAGGCCTCATGAATTTAATAAAATTATTTAAAGAGGAATTATAATATATTTTGATCATTTTTTAATTGGCCTTTGGCATTTTGGATAGCTTTTGCTTGTCCATTGCACGGTGAGTGTTCGCTCTCCCAACTTGTGAACCAATTTCGAGGGAGTTGGATTCCTTTACAATTTGGTTGATGGAGAGTCTATTCAGACCTATCATGGGAGGTTAGTGAAGGAGTTTTATTTTCAGGTTGAAGTTCCATACTATCGAATTTTCATCTATCTCCCCATTCTCTCATTCCTTCTTCTCCATTTCCCCACACTCACATTTGATGGTGCACTTGTTGGATTGATTCTTGCGCCATGCTGAGGATGGATGATGCCAAATATTTGATTTATTATTTATGGCTCATTAATATAATCTCCATATTCTCTGTAAGTCAAAATATCATAAATACATGTATGAAAGGCTCGCATTCCCCATGCTCTTGAATAACTAGTTTTCATGGATTTGGATTCAATATCGAAGTAGCTTTGTATCAGATTTGTATGAAGAAATTTATATGAGTTTTATGATGATCGGGAAGAAATATATTGATGTATGGCTCTGTAATATTATTTACACATTCTATTTAAGTCGAAATATCAGAAATACATGTATGAAAAGCTTGCATACTCATGCCCTTGTATCACTTGTCTTCATGGATTTTGGCTTCAATCTTGAAGTAGTTTTATACCAGATTTGTATGAGATATATTCTATGAGTTTGAGGATGTTGTGACAGCCATATATGATGTATTACTCTGTAATTTAATTTCCATATCCTCTGTGGGTCGAAATCCAAGAAACTCATGTGTGTAAATCTTGCATTCCCATGCCATTGAATCACTAGTTTCCATGACTTTGGCTTCAATCTCTGAGGAGTATTGTATCAGATTTGTGGGAGAGTTTTACTTTTATTTTTATGTTGTTTGGGAATAAATTTTTATTCCACATATTTCCTCCATGTTTCATTTTACTCTCAAAACCATATATTCTACCTTTCCTATGTCAAAGTCTAACTAGTAATGCAAATCTCCCTTAGGCAATTTCTATGAAAGTTACCCTACAAATGTTGCAGACCATAATCCATTTGAAGAAATTAATAAGAATAATTAAGGACGGTAATTTATGTCTAATACTAATTCCCATACTTTTTTCTTAAATTTGCGAGGGTCATACTTGATTTGGAGAGCTAGTTTGGTCATCACCTTTGGGGGGATTTGACCACAATTTCATAGTAATTTTGGTATTTTTTGTCATTATCCCAAAACAAGTTTTCATAGGTATAAATTGTGATACAAAGTATCCATAAAACAAATTGGGGTGTTTTTATACTCATCATACTATCTACTTTCAAATTTGAGACCATTTGGTGAAGTCGGAACCCTTTAGAGTCATGACTAGTTAAGCTCGAATTTTGCCAATTTCTAGTTTTCTACAAATATCCAAAAGGTAAATTACATTATAGGGTTCTCCTAGGTTCAAACATGGCAAGTGTTGATTAGAATTTCAAGTGGATACCAACTACCTAGTCCAGATCCTAGGAAATTGATCATGAAGATTAATAAAATATATCCCAAGTATGGAGATGGGTTTTTGAGTAATCTAAAAAATGGTTGGGTTATTATACATATGACACCAATGTTTGTCAACATTTTTTTATAGGTTCATTCCTTCCCATCTATGTGGGATTATGGAAATCATTTTCGTACCAAAGAAGTTGATAATGGACATCTTACACAAGATTGTGGAGTGGAAGTCGAGTTTGACCAATCTAGTCATGCTAGCCTCGACGATCAAAACCTGATAGGGGGGATGTTGTGTTATGTCGAAAATATGCAAGAGTTCATTCAAGTGGACTTCTCATCTTTCCAAAGTTTTATTTTTAGGTGAAGGTGGTGGGACACATTCTTCAGGAATTTAATGTAAAGGAATATCGTGATAGTGGGTTGATATGTATCAACTCTAGAAAGATGTGGGATGAAAGTAATGAAATTTATGTTTTCCAAAAACACTACAACCAAGTGTTATTTTACCAAAATGTGTTGGATATATATTGGTGGTTCATATTAATAAAAAACCCTATATCTAAACATGTTTATGAGAACAATAGTGTCATCATCCCAACCAAGGAAGATAGTGACGGTGATGGAAATAGAGAGTGATATCTACAAGTTTTATTTCATATTCACAGATTGAGATATGTTTTTGTTATTGTTATCAAGAAGGGTCTAATTATATTTTTTATTTTTCATGTTATGACGATGAAATTGGAAAGTTGATTACTTAATGCAGTGTTTAAACCATTTGTGTTGGTTAAGTACACAAGTGCATAAACAATTTGAGTTGATGGTAGCAAAGAGTGATATGTACATGTTTTATTTCATCATTTATAGGTTGAGATACACTTTTTTTATTGGTATCTTTTATTGTCTAATTAGATTGTTTATTTTTCATTTTATGACGGTGGAAATGGAAAGTGGATTGTTGGACGCAGTGTTTAAACAATTTGTGTTTGTAAAGTACATGTGTAAAAACAACTTGATTTGATGGCAATAGAGAGTGATATGTACGTGTTTTATTTCATCATTTATGATTGAGATATCATTTTGTTATTGTTATATTTGATTCTATAATTATAATGTTTATTTTTCATGTTATGGCAATGGAAATGGAAATATGCAGATTATTGGATGCATTGTTTAAACTATTTGAGTTGGTTAACAACCAGTCTGATGTACTAAAATATGTTTCATGTCTATCAAGTAATTTGTGATTGTATGGAATCACTATATCGCATTCTCTATAGTTAAAGATGATCTTTCTTACTTTCCATTTAGTTCATTGTAGTGTGGTTTTTTATTATCTAATTTATTGTATTCTTACAATTGGATCAGAATCAGCTAATTAGAGTACAAATTATCATTGATGTTAATCATATTTATTGTTTGTTGTAATTTCAACTTAGTACTCCCATTTGAATAACATGGTCAATTTAATGAATCTATTATACTTAAACATTTATATTTTAGATACTTAGACACATATATATCGTTAAGGAAGAAACAAACTTATGGAAAGAATGAAATATGTTTATCCTCTAAAATTATGATATAATAAATTAAAAATAACAAAAAATATTGTTTTATTTGGAATATGCATATTCATATCAATATTTGAAACATGCATATTCATATCCAAAACATATCGTCCAAATAAGTCATCATAAGGTGCATCATAACAATTATCAATTAATGACAAGGTATGAACTTCATTTTATCATCTTCTCCAATTGCATTTAATGGAAGAGTACATAACTGTCAATATTGCAAATAATTGCAAAACTTTGAACACTAGCTTTAAGCATCCACAAACAAATCATGTTAATTACGTATTAATCATAACCAATTCTCATTTTTGTCCTTCAAGTTACACCGTGAAGGATCATTGAACTATTCAACTAATATTTATCACCACAATATTAAATGGTTCCCACATACAATACAATACAAAATTAAGATATTCATTGCTTCTATCATACTAATTGAACCTTCATCCAATTATTCATAATCAATTTACTATTAACATTAAATTATCGTACATGTTAACCATTTTAATAGCCGACACCATCAATTATTTTCAATCATTTGTAATCGATCTCATTAATATTATAAAACCAACGTCATATCCCAATATCATCATCTACATCAAATCAATATCATCATAATCATCCATATCAAAAATATGCTTAATCACATCAAGTCAATATCATCATAAAAATATTATTGACATTATTAATATCAAGATATCATTATCATGTTGTCCACACCATTGATATCATCAACTCAACATAATATCAATATCAATAACATTGTTATCAAACCCTCAACTAGATCATCAAGTCAACATCAATATCATTGACATATTTACAACATTTACATAATTTGAGTTAATACATGTGAGGAGTCAAAATAAAGATACTACACAAGGCTATGTGAAGATACAAATTTCCTTTCAATTGACTCAACTAAACTTTTAGTTAAAAAGAGCCATATGTACTTAGGCCAAGTCACTATAGTGAAGTATTCCTTCACCAAATGTTTTAGAGGATTTAAATTGTGTTCCTTCAATGTGGAATAATGTTATATTAAATAATGAATATCATGATTAATAATAATAAGTTTGGAGAATGCAACTTTTGGGTTTACAATTAAGAGAAAAGGGTGTTCTTTTAATTAAGTATTTGTTTTCCTTCTAGTTATTAGAGCTTTGATATTTGTCATTGTAAAGTGAGTTATTGTCAAAAAAAATTAAAATATTGAATGATACATTGATAGATCATATTGATGTTCATATTTACATTTTTTTGTAATGTTTATATTCATATATTATAATAATATTACATAGTAATACTTGAATTTGTGTTATGATGTTTGGTTACACTTACAAAAAAAATGATTCATTTATTTTTATCATTTGAATAATTAAGTTATATATAACATTAAAAAATAAAACTTAAATTGCTTATTAAAAATCAGTATATATTATTTCGTAATTCTCAACATAAAGTTGCAACAAATTAATAATATTATATAAATATAATATTGTGACAAATTTTACTACATTATTAACAAAATTACAATAAAATATAATATCCACACCAATAATACGAGAACAATATGAAAACGGAATAAAAATATAAATGATTACATAAACATAATACTATGACAAACTATACAATAAATATAAACATATTGATACTATGACAAATTAGACATCAACAATCATAAACAATAGAGTTGCCACAACTTCATCTATTAACAATACAAAATTTAAAAAAAAATTAATTCAATGATATTTTTAATTCAATTATATTATGTAAAAATAAAAAATTTAACCTATATTAAATTACTTGAAACGGTTTTCCATATTTTCAATGACCATTACTCCAATCCATATTTTCACATTTATAATGACCTAACAACCAACCATACTTTCAAATTCATTTTCTAACCAATTATATCATTACTCCAATCCATATTTTCACATTTATAATGACCTAACAACCAACCATACTTTCAAATTCATTTTCTAACCAAATTATATATCAACCTGTAGATGAAATCATACTTCAGATTGTCTACAAAATTTCGGTTGGAATTATTTAATATGAAATATGGTCCAAAGGATGCTAAAATTTTGAAAATTTTGAAAACTTTCTAATGCTTTGAAAACTTATTACATCATGCAGCAACTTGTTTTATAACATAATTTACAATGTAAATTGTGATGGTTTTTTCGACTAAAAAGACCCACATTTTGAGTAGTACAAAGTTCTTTTTGCATAAGCATATGATCATCATCATGTTTCCAACACCTAACAAACATAAACATCATGATCATACCATCATAAACGTAGACATAAAAATTCCACGATCATCATTTTCTACATTACATAAACATAAGCATGTCATCATCATGATTATTTTCACCATTTAACAAATACAAAACACGTCACCATCAAAATATAAATAAGCATCAGCATAATTAAACATTGACATAAACATGAAAAATGAAATATTTATATGTGTGTGTGTGTGTGTGTGTAATGAACATTTATGACACCAAAGTGATGATACAATATGCCAAATATAATATATCTCCAATCCAATAAATGCCATGACATATCTAATCCACCTCCTCCAAATGCATCATCACTATCCCTTTGACAAGAGCTAGAGGAATCATAACCTCCACCAATAGAGCCAGAGGTAGTATCAGCACCTCTACTAGTAGAGCTAGAGGCATAAATACCTCTGTTAGGTCAAAATAAATGAGCTCGAACTATGAGAAGAATGGATAGCTCCATCAATATTAATCTTATGACCCCCTCTGAGCATCTTTTCAATAGAGTTGGTAGGAGCAAGAAATGGTGGATGGTTGGGATGATCAGTAGGATCGATAGGTCGATCAAGTAGGAGTCGAGGAGATGATGAAGTAGGATTGAGAGTAGAGTATATGATGAAGGTAGAGGAGGAGTTGGATGAGATGTTGAAGTTGGAGGAGGAGGAGGAGGTGGAGAACGACTATTAGAAGGTGCACAGGATGTCGAGGCTATTTCAGCAATCGAAGCAGATGATGGAGAAGGAGGTGGACTAGAAGGTTGAAGATCTTCGCCCTCATCTAGCGATGAAATACCATCAGGGACACCATCTAAAATATCACAAAAACCAAGAATGTGTTGCATCAATCTCCTCAAATAATGAGGAATTATCCTCTACAATTTTTTAAAGTGAAGGACCCTCATAATGTACCTCACCAGTATAGGTCAAACCCATCAATATACCAACAATTTAGCCATCCTATCGATGAATTCCTATTAATACCTCTTTCTTGTCCTACAATGAAGGTCAGGTCTGTCCAAATAGGACAACTTGGGCTAATCATTTAGATCCATCTCTTCCTCATCCTGAGTTGAAGGAGGTGGCACATCGCCATCAAATGTCCTGAGATCTCTAAAATACATAGTACATAATAATAATTAGACAATTTCATTAAAAATGAATTTAATATAAGAATTTAAAATTTATTAAGTATAAAAAGAATAAAATGAAACTAGATTAATTCAAACATAACACTAAATTTCCCTCTATCCTATTTTGGCTCATCTTGAGTGAATAAGATCTTGGAACACCCTCTCCAATCCAATCCCATGTATGGATATCCAACCATGTCTAGATTTGAGGTGGGTCCTCTCTACCTAGCATCTCGAGCACCTCCACGGTGATCCTGGATGGAAACTTCGACTTCCCACTCTTGGGAATCATCTCTCCCCACATGCGCATACGAACATTTGTCATCAACCTAGGAGGGTGTCGATCAAAAGATGGCCTGGTGTCCAAAAATATCTCAAAAAATAGACAAAACAACTCTGAACCGAAAGGGAAGTTTTGATCCCTCCAACCAATAGACGCACGAAATCAACTAGGAGCATAAAAAATTAGTCATAAAAAACTAGTAGACCACCTAACACATATAGGTGCCTGCACTAAATATTCAACTTAGTATAGTAGAGGGAAGCGCATTAGCTTTCCATCACTAGTGATAATCGCGATGGTTTTCACCAAAAAAGGGATGCATATCACATCCTCTTGTTGATGCCTGGAAAAATCCCAGGTACCAAGCAGTAGGGATTATCCCCGGTGAACGATCCCAATTAGATCAGACACCGTTTGGTGTGGGGAATCCATCTGGTTCACAGTTTCGGATACCGTAGATTAATTTCTTTAATATTTTATTGGTTACAGCCTAGTCCACTGTTTATAAGAATTTTTTTTAAAGACTGATATGCAGGTGCCTAAGCTAAATGCAGGTCTAATCTAGATCTAAAACTAAACTATTATATCCCCAGACAGGGAGAAAATTTAGAGCTCAGAGTAATATACTATAAATGCTCATAAAGGTCTAACAGATAGTCATACCAACATAATAATTACATTCATAGCAGAAAGAATACCAGAGGTAGCTCTAATATAATTAAACCATTTATCACCCTATCAACATTGAACATTTATATAGACAATAGAAATTCATGACCAAGGAAATAGTTCCAGGAGGTTAGAACAATCTCACTGTAAAATGTACAAAAGCAAGAAGAAATAGTTCTATAGTATGCATTCCACACATTCTGATTAAATCTCTGCACGGGCCCTTTGTTCCAGCAAAGTGATACTTATTATTAGCAAAGATGTAGCTCTTTTACAACAATAGTCCTTAATTTTTCACCAAGAAAAAGTCCTCTCTCAGTGCTCTGCACCTCTTATTTATAGTATTATAGGCTCCCGAGACTAACCTCAAAGCCAAATTCAGTTACAGAAATCTTAACAAAATCCAATCTGGCAGATTCTCCAAGATCACAAAAACAAATCGAGAAAACACGCTAGAACGTGCATGGTGGATCATTTTGGGAAATTTAATAGCAGGGACTTAGGCTCACTTACTGAAAATGACAGTTAGAAATCCCTTACATTCGTCAATCGAGACTATATCTTCATCTGAAACGTCCACTGATGTAGACTTTATCCAATTTCGCAATCTGCCAACCTGATAAACTTAATGCTCTTTTAAAGGCAACATTAATCTTCACCTTAGATCTTGAACTTTAATCAATCTTGACCATTAAATTTTGTTGGGCTAGTGAATTTTACTGATTTCAAAAGTTTGTTTGTCCTCGCAAGTTGAATCAACGAATTTTTTCTCCATCGTAGATCTAATTCTGAGAAGATCTCTTCCGTTGAAAGATGCAAACCTTTAACCAATTCCGCATATTTCAAAAGTTATTTTCCATGGGCACGTTGAATCAGCGAAATGCATGCCCACCGTCAATCTGACTCCACCTTTTCTCTTGGTAGTTGAAAGATGTATCCCTTTAACAAATTCCACAAATCTAAGGGATTTATTTCATTCGCACAAGTTAAAACAGTGGAATTCTTGTGGATAGTAGATTTGTATCTACCATAAATCTCGGTCGTTGAAGACTGCAACTTTTACCCGATATCACAATCACCCATCCTAGCTTGATGAACCATAGTACCTGCAATACATAAAAAGAACATCATGAGAGATATGTCTGTTCTCGAAACATTGAATATTCTCTCAATGGTGATTGTAACTTATCACTGTATTTTCAATTGTAAGTTTAATGATCCCTGTCGGTTATCTAAACAGAACAAACACGTGATGATTAGCACCCTGTTAAGCAAGAAAAATATTTATTTTACATTTCGGGAGAAATATTTCTTAGTTTCCCCAATGGATCACAATAAAAAACAAAACAGAGGTTGGATGGCTCAGATCATCTCAAAGATGGATCGGGACTGATATGAACCATTAGATCATGCAACCTTGCTAGCTCCTTTCCTCCCTTTTATGGTCGTTGATTTTCTTCCACAGTCATCGCTGGTCGTTGATCTATTCGTAAATCAGAAATCGGGATTCCAATTTTTCATGACCAAAACCTTGGCTTTTTCGACTCTAACTTTCCACTTCCTCCCTTTGCGGAAAGCGTATATTGGAAGACGGATTTTGCAATTTTCATGAAGTTTAACTTCCAACTTTCTGCTTTCCAATTTTCCGCTTCTACGCTTCCAAATCCTTCTGAGCCGTTGATTTATGTGGAAGCTTTCTAAGCCATTGATTTCAGCGCAAATCAGAAATCGTATTTTCAATGTTCGCGAAGTTCAAACCTTAACTTTCCACCTTCTGAATTTCTGCTTCCACCCTTCGGAAAGAGGAAATCGGAAGTTGGGTTCTCCAATTTTTATGAAGTTTAAAATTTACCTTTTTGCTCTCGCATTTCCATTTTCACTTTTCCTCTTTCGCAACTTGGATTTCTGTGACAACCTTTCCTCATCGTTGATTTGCACGGAAACATTCTGGACCATCGGATCTTTCAACTACGGAAGGTGGAAGTCAGGTTTCTAACTTGAAATAAGAAAAATTTGACCTTTTCCGCTCCTCTCTTCTTCTTCTTTCCACACCGTTGATCTGTGGGGACTCATCCTTAGCTGTCAGATCACAGATCGCGAAAAACAGAAAGAGGAACTCTAACTTTTTTACAAATGAAACTTGACCTTTTTCACTTCTGATTTTCCCTTACCGTCGATTTGAGCGGAAAAATTCTAGACCGTCAGATCTGAGAGTGCAGAAGGAGGGAGGAAAAAATTTAACTTTTTTATCAACAAAAATGGAATTTTCTGATTCCTCCTTTCTACTCCTGTCTTTCCCGAGCCATTGATTTGCACGGAAGCCCTCTGGATCGTTGATCTCGAACTGCGGAACGCGAAAATTGGAACTTTAACCTTTTCACGACCAAAATTTTAATCTTTCTGCTCCCATTTTTATTCATCTGCTTTTCTGCTTCCGCATTTCTTGATCATTGATATTATTCGGACTCAACCCTAGTCGTTGATCTTAAATCAAAAGTAGAACCTTCAAATAAGGCTTGTTTCCAAAGTCGCGCCTAAGGATTTCTTACCAAAAAGACAACTCAGGCTTAGGAACATCTTTCTGCTTAAGCTTCTAGGAAAGACTAGGTATGCAGGGAGGCTTATCTAAGTTGGGAAACAATGGAAAGAGTTCTTTCAAAAATAAAAAAAAAGTAAGGAAAGGCCCCAAAATGAAAAAAAATTTGGAGAAGCAGTTGCAGCAGCAACACTTCTCTACCAAATAAAGCAATGAAAATATTCCCACTGTTGAACTGAAATTGAGCAAGCTCGATGATGTTGTGATCAATATATCTCTAAACATAGACTAGATAATTCGATGCTACAACTCAAGTTGGGACCTCAAGGAACTGAGTAAATTCCTCACCTCTCCTATAGAAACCAGTGATAAAATATATTTCCTCCTCAGTGGGTCAAAACCAATTATTGGTACCGTTTTGAAATGCATCCCTATGGTGATTCCAACATGCAATACCCTGGGTGAGGAATCTGTTGTTCCCCTGAGTGATGTCTCCTCCTCAGAGAACTTGAGAAGGCTAACAACTCTCAAAAGGTGTCCCATCTATGGAGTAATGGGACGAGGGTATAAATATCTCTCCCTCTCCCTGGCCTCCCACTCTCTCCAAAAGTTATACTGGTTAACTTGTGCTTCATGTTGCTTCCTAGACTCACGGATCTAACTTCTCTATTTCACATATAACATCAATTATTCTCATCAAAATACATATAAAATCATTATATGAGAATTACATGCACTAAAATAAAATAATAATTTTTTTGCAAAAAATTGACTCACGGTGTGCCACAATAAATGATACCAATTTATGTGAGAAAAAAATGAAAGAACATATATATTCACATACACAGATATATGGAAATAAAAAAAGTGATACAGTAAACTTAGATTCTATTAAATGAATGAAACATAACAAACTATAAAACAAAATCAGCTAGAATGGTGGTAGTTGTATCTCTGAGAAAAGATTTGATGGCTACACTAATTTGTGACAAGATGAATACAAAAGGAGGCTGGAGGATATTTTATCATAAATACTTGGAGAGGCATAAAACCCTAACCCTAACCCTAGGGGATGAATTGTCTTAAAGTTTGCGGCCCCAAGGTGGTTAGTTGGCTCAGTCAACTTCTCGGGGTCATAACTTTTACATACGATATCAATTTGGGGCGCTCGATAGCCTATTGGAAAGGTCTATCGGAGCTTTGAAACATTCAACTAGGACCATATGCATGCCATAGTTACCATATATCCCTCCAAATCGTCAAAAATCATTGTTTAGGGCCTCAAAATGGCCCCAAAATTTTGAGACTCGAAAAACATAGAAAATTAGAAGAAAATTACCAAAATGAAAAATTGTTTTGAGCCGGTGGAATAGGTGGGTGGCCACCTATACCCATATGGATTAGTCCTCCCCCATAGGAAGCAATTTTCTCCATTGCATTGAGTTCCCCCATGAAATAGGGAAACTTCTGCTAAACTTGACTCTTGGTGAGCCACTTGCCTTGGTGGAGGAGTTTCCCTTTTTTGACAACTCGATATAGTTGGATCTTCTACTGGAGGGTTCCCTTAACCTATGTGCCCATGATCTGATCAATATTCTCTTTTTCCATCAAGTCGAGAATAATATTTGTAGGTTTCAATTGTTCTTCCACCTCCGAGGTGTCCAATAGTGTTGCAAAATATGGTCGAAGGAGCTCCACATTGAATATTGGGTGCAAGCAAAGGAATGGAGGAATGCTTAATTCGAAGGCATTAACACCAACTTCCTTGGTGATTTTGTATGTCCCATATCAAAGTGGATGAAACTTGTGATGGGGTCCTGTGAGCCTCTCTTTCTGCAAATGCAACCAAACCATATCCCCAACCTAGAACTTGTTTGGAACTCGATGTTGGCCATGTCACTGCTTGTATTTAGTATTGGGATCTTCCAAAATGTCATGGACCTGTTGGAGGATGTACTAGATTCATTCAAAAAAACTAGTGGCCTTATTAGCCTCATCCTAAGCATGGGAAGATTCCTCATGTGTGGATGCAAGGGGTAAATCTAGATCAATTGGGGCCAGTGGTTGGAAACCAACGCACACCTGAAAGGGGTTGTGACCGGTAGAGATATGAAGAGATTTGTTATAGCTGTGTTGAACATAAGTAAGGCTCTCATCCCATGTGTGGGGATGTTTGGAATTGTACATACTCAAAATATGCACAATCATTTGGTTAACTACCTCTATTTTCCCATTGGTCTAGGGTGGAAGGCAGTCAATTTGGTGAGCTTGGTATCCATTAATGACAATAGACTATACCATAAAATGCTAAGGAAACTGTTGTCCCAATCTGAAATTATAGTCTGTCATAGCCCAAAATTTACTCAAACATGCTTAAAGAAGATATTAGCAGTGGCTTCGAAAGAGATGCTCTTCTTGCAATATATAAGAATGGCCATCTTAGATAATTGATCCATGACCACAAACACACATTCATTACCATGCTTAGTTGAAGGTATCCCTGACATGTAATCCATGAGGATGGATTCCCATGGCCCATTAGGAGTGGGTAGGGAGGTATACAACCCTTTCTTTTTTACAGTTGGTTTCATGATGGCACGAGAAGTGCATGATCTAATATATCGGTTGATGTCTTGTTGGATTTTGGGACAATAAAAATACTTCTACCAGATTCCCACTATCTTCTCAATGCCAAAATTCCTTGCCACCCGGATGTAATGTGCTTCCCAAATCATATTCACAAAATTGCTTGAAGGAACAAAAATATGGCCCAGGTGGTATATAAATTCTTCCTGAATATCAAAGTATACCACTGGTGTACCTACAAACAAGGATTGATAGATGGGAGAGAACTCATGATCATCATCATAATAGTTGTGGCCACCTAGAGGTATTATGGTTGTAATAGTTGAGCATTGAAGTGGTTAATGCTGCTACTGAAGCTCGACTGAGGCAATCAACAACTCGATTCATGTTTCCCTTCTGATATTTAATGTGCAAGTGGAACTACTACAAGTAAGTGTACCACTTCTGGTGGCAGTCATTCTGTAATTTTCCTTGGGTTTGCATGAACTGTAAGGGCTTGTGATCATTGTGGATGATTGTTTCTTTTCCAAGGATGTAATGTTTCCATTGGCGGAAGGATCGAAAAATGGAGTACATTTCCTTGTCATGGGTGGGGTAATTGTGGACTATATCTAAAAGTATCTCACTATGATATGCCACTGGATGGCCATGCTGAGTGAGGACCACACCAATGGTGTAGTCCGAATCATTTGTCTCGATCTCAAAGGGTTGTTGCGGATCAGGTAAGGTAAGGATGAGAACTAAACATAAGCACTGCTTCAGCTCCTCAAATTCTTGTTGTTGTGGCTTGGGCCATATGAAATTGGCCTTATTTCCACCTTTTGTCGCCTAGATAATGGACCAATAAATATTAGATAATCACAATACAAATATGTGATAGAATTTTGCAAGGCCTAAGAGCTGCAAAGCTCTGTAAGAGTCATCGGGGTCGGCCAATCATGAATGGCTTGGATCTTTGCTAAATCTACATGAACACCATGTGCTTCCACAATGTATCCCACATACTGAATCCTTTCCATGCCAAAGGAGCACTTATCTAGATTGGCATATAAGTAGTTCTCTCGCAGGGTGTTGAGGACCTAGTGGATATGCTACAAATGTTCTTCCCATGTTCTACTGTAGATGAGGATATCATATAGATATACAACCACAAATGAATTGGTGAATGGTCGTAGAATATCATCCATCATTCTCGTGAAGTTTGTTGTAGAATTAGTCAAGATGAAAGGCATTACCAACCACTCAAAAAGGGCTTCTTGATATTTGAAGGAAACCTTCCAAACATCAGCTTGCTCAATTGGCGCTTGATGATAGACGAACTTTAGGTCAATCTTGTTGAAATACTTGGACCCCTTGAGATGGTTGAGGAGGTTTTCTATATGTGGAATGGGATACCGACTCTAGACTGTAATCTTGTTTATATATTAGTAGTCAATACAGAGTCTCCATGTCCCATCTTTCTTCTGTATCAACACAATCGGTCTCCCACAAGGTGAGGAGTTGGGTTGAATGTGCCCCTTTTGGATTAAATATTGAATCTAGCGTTTGATTTCTTCATTCTCCATGAGGGAACGCATGTATACTGGCCCATCAGGAAAAGGTGCACCAATGATCAAATCACTGGAATGCTTGACCTGAAAATGTATTGGAACCCCGTCAGGTGTGGTGAAGATGTCTTTGTATGCTTCCACGATATTTTCCACCTGTTTATGTTGTATAGAGGGGTTCTATGTGGAGGTGGTGGATGTTGTTGTGATATTTATTTCTCCCTCAGAATCAACCATGAAGAGTACAAATTTTCCTATATGGGAGATTAACTTCCTGCACTGCTTCGATGTGATGAGAGACACTACAGTAGCAAAAAATGTCTCTGGTATCCTATAGATTTTCTTTACCAAAGTAATAATGACACTACGAGGTCTAGACTCATACACAACATGATGTTTCCATATATATGGTTTTCCTAAAAGAACCTCACAAACTTCAAGCGGGAAAACATCATGAAATCATCACACATTACCTCATCTTTGAAGGGTTTGATTTCATAGGAGAGGAAACATGGTTGAATGATGCGGATGTCTCGTCCATGGCTCAGTCACCTGATGTTGTAGGGTTGGGGATGTGGGACTGTCAAAAGCTTCAATATTTTAAGACCTCATCCAAGATGAGGCTCTTATTACTGCCATTGTCAACAATGAAATGTAGCGGAGTCCCCTGCACCCATAGTTGCGAATGGAAGAGGCACTCCCCTTCCTTTGGCTCCTCTGACTCTTCTAGTTGGATCTTTGCTATTGCGATGGTGGCACTAGGTTATGCATCAATGATATGCTTACCCCTTTCTTTAGTTGCATCATTTTTTGAGTCAGATTATGGATCCAGGGATTTTATCTTGGACAATAATGATTGTTTTAAGTGGCATTCATCAGTGTTCTGCAAAGGGATTTTGTGGAACTCGCAACACTTGTCGATGTCCTTATTTGATTTCCAATTACCCTTCTTTTCCTGTGACTTGGACTATTTGTTAGAACTTTGGTTATCCTTTCTCTTTCCTTTGGGTTGTGAATTAGGGCCACTTTTACTGGATTCTACTGTTAAATTGCAGACCCAAAATATCGCTTATTCTTTTTCTCGATCTTGACGGCATATCAATAAGCTACTCCTAGTGAGAATATGTCCAATAAATCCATATCCGACTAAATGTACTTGTGTGGGCCACTGTAGTACTTTAAAACCAAGTCTCAATTGGAGTCTGTAATACCCAACCTTGAGCGCAGGGTATGGAATATATTGGTACACTCCAGCACCATTTGGTCTCTTTGCTGGTGCAATGTCGTACACCGAGTGTATTGGTCATAATAGTTTCCGACATGGTAGAATTCCTCTTTGACGACATCGAAAAATATGTACAAGTGGGATATGTATTGAATATATTAGATTCATCCCTCGCATGCCTCTCATAATACATGTCCCACCAGTCTTTGACATGGGGTAGGGACTTAAGGAGCATGGAGGTGATCTTTTCACTATCAAAAAAATTTTGAACAGAGAAATAATTCTCTAACTGAATCAACCATTTTTCCAAAGCATCTGCATCTATCTTTTCTTCAAATAAGGGGATGTCAAATTTAAATTGTACTTGAAAGGAGTCATAACCCCAAAATGGATACTTGTTGAAGGTGCATCCACCGTCGTTAGTGTTCTTCGAAGGATTTGGGAGAAGTTATCCATCATCTCATTCCTCTTTCTCGCGAAGGCTTCCTTGAGAAATAATTTAATAGGATCCCCTGATCCATCATCTCTCTTTTCTTCTCCCACCTTGTGAGGTTGCTTGATATGACGAGAGGTATTTTCCCCAAGCTCAAGTAGTTCGAGACCCAACTCTTGATATTCATATCTCGTCGAGGACATGCACTGAGAAACCATAAGAGTAGAATGATCTGATACCAATTATCTAAATTTATGTGAGAATGAAATGAAAGAGCATATGCATTCACATACACACTGCACAAATATATGGCAATAAACATAGTGATACAGTAAACTCAAATTCTATTAAATGATTGAAACAAAACAAACTGTAAACAAAAACAACAAGAATGGTGGTAGTTGTATCTCTGAGAAGAGATGTGGTGTCTATGCTCACTTGTGACAAGATGAATAAAAAAGGAGGTTGAAGGGTCTTTTATAATAAATCCTTGGAGAGCAAGAAAACCCTAACCCTAGGAGATGAATAGTCATAAAGTTTACGACCCCAAGGTTGTTAGTTGAACAATCAACTTCTCATGGTCATAATTTTTGCATGTGATCTCCATTTAGAGCACTCAATAGCTTGTTCAAAAGTTCTATATAATATTCTCAACTTTTGAATGGGTCCAAATGCATTCCATGGCAACCATTTGACCCCCCGAATTGCCAAAAAACATTGTTTAGGGCCTCAAAACGGCCCTGGAAGTTTGGGACCCAAAAAATCGTAGAAACATACAAGAAAATTGCCGAAATGAAAATTTGTTTTGAGCCAGTGGAGTAGGTGGGCGGAAACCTATACCCATCTGGATAAATAAAATTCATGCACCAACAATGGCATGCTTATACTTTTTAAGCACCATTTTCAGCATGCTAAAATAACACAACATGTCGCTATTATATTTCTACAAAATTAAAATTTTATTATCAAGTCAGTGTGCTATAATACACTTGCACCGGTGCATCTTTAAATTTGCATTCACAATGCGCCTATGGCACATTGGAGCACCGAATATTGTTGCGCTGACATGCACTAGGAGCAGCGTTGAATTATTATTTTGTATGGTACATTAATTTTTTAATTTTTAGTAATCGTTGCTTCGATAACATGTAAGCAAACCGTAACCGGTGCTTTTGCTTTATCTAGAAGTAGTGTAGTTTATTTAATTTTATAATTGATAAGGAATGTGTCAACGGTGTGCCTACAACACATCAAAGCACCAAATACTAGTGTGCTTACATGAAATAGGAGCACCGATGAATTCTGATTTTTTAGTTCCTGTGAAATTTTTAAATTCCAATTTTCGGCATGTTTATACCATGTCAACGCATCGTTTTATGTGTGCTAACATGATGTTTCCAATTTTTGTTGTTATTATTTATTGGTGTGTTCTGTACACGTAAGGGCACCGTAACAGCGGTGCTATTATGAGTAATGAATGCACCAAATATGATTTAATAATTTTTAAAATACAACTTATGTTATAGTGGTGCACTACGAAAGCATAGTGCACATGTTTCTAGTGCGCTTATGAATAATGAATGCACCAATTATGATTTATAATTTTCAAAATATTGTTTATGTTATGGAAATGTGCTACAAAAGGGTAAGACATAGTTTAAGCGGTATGCGTATGAGTAAGGAACGCACCTATTATGATTTTATAATTTTTTAAATACAGTTTATGTAATGGCAGTGCATAATCAAAATGTAGTGCATAGTTTTCTGGTGCGCTTATGAGTAATGAACACATCAATATTGATTTTGAAAGTGAGATCCAACTTTATGTAAAAGAAGGTGGCAAAGAACCAAAGGATGTTGTAGAGAAATCCAAGTACAAGAAAAATGAAGCAAAGGATAAAAGGATTTTGATAGATTCTGTAAAAGAACATTTTATTCCATGTGTTGCAAAATTGAAAACTGCTAAAGCAATGTTTGATGCTTTAGTATAATTGTTCGAGAGTAATAACACCAACAAAAAAATATTTTTGAGAAACCAACTTCGTTCTATGATTATGTCCAACTCAGACTCAATTTCTACATACCTCATAAAGGTCTCCTAGTTAAGAAATCAACTTAAAGCCATTAGAGATACCATCAATGATTCAGTTATTTGTTATTGTAACTCTTATTGGACTTCCTTCTTTTTGGGAGTCATTTGTTCAAAGTGTTTTTGAATGCGTTGAGTTTCCCAAATTTGATAGGATATGGGTTGATTGTATCCAAGATGAGGATAGATTATTGTCTAAGAACAACTTGCAAAAACCTCAAAATGAGGAAACTCAATATCTTGTAGCTCATGCAAGAAAAGGAAATGGAAGAAGAAACTTTGAGAAGAAAAATACAAGTGGAAGGTCAACTACAGATCAAAGATAGAAAAAAGAAGGATCTCTCAAAGATCAAATGCTGCAATTTTCTTAATTTTGGGCACTACAATTAATAGTTTCCTTAGAAGAAAAGAAAGTAAAATGCATCAACAGTCGATTTTGATGAGCATCCACCGAAAAAGAAGACAACACTTGATGAAGTTGAAAATGAGCTTTGAAGTGATTATTTATTCTAGAAGCACTTAGATCCCTAGAGTAAATTCTTCAAGCAAGTTCAGAACTTGACAAAGAAGAAGAGCAAGACTTCAGATCAAACGATGAAGAAGAGTACAATTCCAGAAACTCCAATGATGTCTGCAAGCAGGAAGAGATCAAGAGGGAGTCAACAAAAAAAACAAAGATAAGTATTTGATGTTTTGAACAATAAGTGTTATTTATTCAATTAATTGTAATTGATAAATAGCATGTAACACCCCGGTTTTGACCCCATGGTATTGAATTGCATATGATGTAAATAGCGTTAATAAATTGTGGTGTGGAGCTCAAGGCAAAGGCCCCACCATGGATTTAGTGTTTATGTTTCGTAAATTAAAATCTATGCTGATGGTTTATGTGCTAGCCGGGAACAATATGGTTTGAGACATCATGTTAAAATGCAAATTAATAAAAATACCACAACTAGCTATGTGCTGCAACATTAAAGAGATGGGGGCGTGATTTCAAAAGGAATAGTGGGGGAAACATTCAAATCCTTGAGCCAATGGGGTAAAGCCAAATGTCAAAGGGGAAATCCATAAAGATGTCAACTACCCATTTTGTCTTTTGTACCTAGTCATTCAGAAATTGGTTGGGGAATTTAATGCATGGGGATGGGAAGAGTATGAGATTCAAATTCGAATTTGGGAAGCCACCCATTTTTGGAAAATGTGTTTTTGACTTCTTGGGAAAGTAAATGCTTGGAAATGCATGCCCAAGCCATTATTCACCCACATATTTCATTCCTCACCCATTGTCACTCATGTTGGGCTCTCTCACGTAGCTGAAGCTTGCTGAGCTTTCTCCGTCACAATTTCTTGTCATTTTTTTCACTTCTCCCTGCCCAGAATTCGTTTTGGGTGTTTTTGGTTGAATGGGAAGAAAGGGACCACAAGTTTGGGGTTTGAAGATGCCATTTTTTCCCCTGTGAGAAAGTTGGGAGCTTCCCTCACGTTTTTCCTGCATTTTCTTCATTCTTCAAAGGTTGTGAAGTCATTTTTGTGTTGTCGAGTGCATGTGCAGCAGGAATTCCTGTTTTTGGTGCTTGATGGGATCCTATTTGCTCCCGTAATTCCCAATGATGCTTTTTGAAATAATTTTTGGTTCCCAGGGTTTTTTTCCCCAATTTACCAATATATTCTTGGCTGCAAACCCATTTTTGGTTATGCTCAGTGGTTGGGGGGATAGAACCATGATTTTGGGGTTTATGGCAGTCATTTTTTCCCATGTGAAGCCATAGACGTCTATGAAATCGAATTTTCTATCAGAGGGTTGTTTTTCCCTTGTTTCCTTTTCCTTTTGGCTTCTAGGACGTTTTTGTCCATACCCAGCAATTGTATTTTGTTGTGAAGTGCATGCTTGTGTTGACTTGGATGAGTAAGTCCAAGGAACCTATTGGTCAATTGGTTAACTGTGTTTTGATGTAAGGGTTTGCTTGGATGAGTAATTCCAAGGAATGCATGTGATAATGGCTTATTGCCTTAGTATCTCATGAAACCCAATTGTTTATTGGTCGGGGTTAACAGTATGTGAAACCCAACAGTGTGTTTGCTTTATTGTGGGTGTATCGTCTTGCTGTGTGTAAGCTTGTTGTGCCCTAGTTCCTTGTGGAAATCATGCCCATCTCGGGGGTGGCGGTGATGCTGATAGATTGATGAGCACATTGGCCTATGGTTGGGTGGAACGTTGCAGCGACATAGCTAGTTGTGGGGAAGCTTCTCCTCAAGATAAGTATTTCTTGTATTTAACTCTGCAACTGTATTTGTTTTTGTAAATTATCATGAACATGTTGAATGCTTGAATGTGAATGAATGTGTTTGCTTCTGTTGTTTAATGAATTATACATATGCATGTGTATGTATTACTTCAATTCATTTTATGTTTATGTTCACGGGGCTAGATTGCATGTTTGATCGCAGAAGCAGTGTTGTTCTCATCCTCTCCATCGTCGGGATGAGGGGTGGGGACATGACATAGCACAACTGGTAAATTAGTATTGGTTAACCTTTGTGGAAAATTCTATCATAGGTCCATTATCAAGCTCATGGAGAGGATTATTTGTAATCAATATCTACCCATGTTCTTGTGGGAATATGCATCAAGTACGCCATCTATGCTCATAGAAAGTGTTATCACCGAATATTTGGGGACAAGACTCTTGAGAAGGAATTCACAGGAGTGAATCCAAAGAGGATCCTTGATTGTCCAACATCCATCCATATGTCGAGGAAGAAGAGGATGATTATTGTAACCTTAAAGAGATCTAGAAGGTCCCACATGAAGTTTTATAGTGAAGAGAAGGAGGCATCGAAGGATGAGGGTATATATCCCTTTAGTATAGTTGATCATCAATTAGAATATCAGGAAGATTTCGTAGAGCCAGCAGAACCAATGTATCTCGGTAAAGAGAATGCAATGACTAGGAAGAATCCATCATGGCCTCATGTAAAGATGCATGCAGCTCCTAGTGATACTTTCATAAATATATTTCTAAGATAATAAGGGAAGTCGGTGGTGACTTACAAGTGATAGAGTGTGCAATTACAAACTCAGATACAAGCATGGATTGTATTTAGTGTTATTGAAGGATAAAAAGGATCGTCACAATGGACCCAATTGGTGGGAGATGACACAGATGGATACACATAGATCAATAGTGCAGAATGAAGCAGGTTGCTTAAGTGTAGTATAATCAGATGCAGAGGGTCCATATGCAAATAATGCAGGACACACATATGAAGAGTGTCAAGATGCAGAAATTGAAGGATACTTAGGTGAAGAGGGACCAGAGTGCTCCCACATAGAGGGAGTAGTTGTAGCACTGATTGTTGATGGTGAAGGAAGTGCCCCAAAATATTCCTCGAACAGAGGGAGTACACAGTTGAGATCCTGAGAGATTCAGGATGGTGGACTGCAAGTCCATGACTATACATGTGGAAGCAAATATGGAGAAGATAAGTGGTTTTTATTCATATTAAGATCTAGTGGATCCCATGATGTGCATATCTAGATCAGTTGAGTGATTCCACTTCCTACTCAGATCTGATGGATCCCATGATGTGCAGATCTGGAAAACCTAATTGATTATGCTTCATATTCATATTTGGTGGTGTATAGGAAGTTGATCATATCCTTGATGAGATATTGTATTTGTAGTGAGTACCCCAATCCAAGTTATGGGTGAGAGAAGACTTCCATTAGGTTGTGGAAAAGCATGGGATGAGGTACTTGTGTGGAATAGTGGGATATGGTTTGAGAGATGTATCAGGTATGAAGTGAAGCTACAGAGATATACAGACTCTCACTAGGTGGAGTGCAGTAGACAAAAAGATCACCTCGATGTGATATTTCAGCTTATGATCAACCATGATATCTTGGTTTAGTAGGAAGTAGACTTCTATCACAACAGATGTGAAGTTTATCATAGCCAATATGGTGGGTCATGAAGTAGTATGGCTTCATAAGATTCTTGTAAAACTATTTGGTTAGGAGATCAAATGTCACTTCATCTGAGATATGGTGTAGAAGGGAGCCGTGAAGCTAGAGTACATATGCACTGATGAGAAGACAGCAAAAATTCTCACCAAGCCTCTATATAAGGAATTGTGTATACTTCATAGACAATCTTGACATGATGGAGAATTCCTCCCTCGGTGATAGGGAGTGATTATGGTTCAACAGATGAGTGGAAAACATTCATGAGAGGTGAATGGCCTAGATACTCAGATGGTAGTGCAGATGTAGTTGCGGTATAGATGCAGTTACAATATAGATGTAGTATGGATGCATATGCAGTATAGATATAGTATAGATGTAGATGCATTATAGATGAGTAGCATTGGGAATACATTCTCCATGGGAATCAATGGTGATGGAGAATGTGTTAGGGTTAACCTTGACTCGAGAATGAGTCAAAGGTGGTTTAGGTCTAGCACATGTTTTTAGGCCCATGGTATTTGGTGGCCAATGGTATTTTCCATGGTATTTGGTATTACATGGTATTTGGTGGCCCATGGTATTGCATGTAAGGAATTATTTATAAGGCTTGAGGAGGATCCATTGTAAAGTGGCCTAGAGGTGAGTGGTGGATAGATCACTTGGCCTGACTTGGATGGTTTAGGTCAAGGGAGATAATAGGTCTATTATGGTGGTTTCTCCACCAGATCTTAATATGAAGCAGTATCACTCACCATGTTGAATTTGACATGACCACTAAGAAGTGACAAAGAATTCTTAGTGTGGTTAAAATAAACATTAGAGATCTATGCGGTGAATAGACATGAATGTGATGAAGAATTATAACTTCATCACAATGGAAAACCTTTCCTAAGAAGACGGAATATTCCAATAATAAATGGTCAACGCTAATGAATAACAATTGAAATGGGAAAACAAGCAATTTGGCCCCAATAAATAATACAAGTCGACCCCAAGTGAATTTAAGGTGGTTTAATGAGTATAAATAAGTAGCTCCAACTCCTCATTTGAACACACCATCATCCAACTCCTCTCTGCTACACAAGTGCACAATTTTAGCTGGACAAATGAAGACTAAAGAAGAAGAATATTAATCATCTATGTGATTGCTCTATGATGCACTGAAATTAGGGTTTGTACCATGTGATTATCAAACCCTTTTAAACAAGTGTTAAGACCTAAATGTTGGGCACATTTCCCCCTATAGTATGGCACACTACCCCCTATATTGTAGTGTATTACATGTTATTGATGTCATCTTGAGGATATTAGTGGGTCTATTATTTTTTATTGTACACGTTTTTATCCTATATATAGGATACAAATAATTTCATTTTAGTCAGTATTTTATCTTGTATTGTCTTATGTACTTAATACACTCTGTAAGAAGGTTCCTCCCTCAAAGAGGATTGCTATTCATCTATGTTCTTCATTATTAAAGCATGGATTACTCTCTTTTGGTCTATTTATGTTATTTTATGTTATTTATGGAACTCGATTACATAAGATTTGGTATCAGAGCTCTTTCCTCGAGACGGGTTTCTTCAAAACAAGTGACCTTGGAATTTTATCTATAAAAAAGTTTCTACAATGATTAAGAAAGAAAAACTTCCAACCCACTTCTGAAAAAAGCCAAAGAATATGTGGTAACATTTTCAAATCTTGATTCATTACATGCTCATATTTATACCTTCAATAAGTTAGGGTTTCTGACTATCCCAAAAACCTAGTCTAAAACAAGTGTGATGGGGAAAAGGGTCATATATGAGACATCCAAGATCCAATTGGATGGGACTTGTTGCATTAGAAATAAGACAAACCGGGGTATCTATAGTAGGAATTTTAGCTGCAGAAATGAAATATTGCACACGTGGAATATAGTACAAGTTTTCTCTTCTGGATAGCAAAAAATAATTAAGTGTTGAGAGATTTGCTATAGCGTTTTACTGGAGCATCCAAATTATATCAGAATTGTTGCATCAGAAAGAAGATGAACCAGAGGACCTGTGGTAGTTTTTTCATCCTCATATACAAAATATTGGACATGTGCCATACCATACAAGTTCTCTCTCCTACAAGGACAAAAAATAATAAGTGTTGGGACATTTACAATAAATTTCCACTGGAGAATCTGAATTAGGTGAGACCTACAGTATCGTAAAGAGGACATATCAAGATACAATAGGCTAAAATTTCAAACCCATAAGAGTTGGAATTCAAATTTTACCTCAGTTACAAATCGTTCATAAAATAGTCTTCCAATCAGGGTTTGAAAAAGGTATTCCATTTTTAATTTGAAATTTTGAGTAGAAAGATCTATTTGTGTTGAACAATAGGGTGTGATGTATATTTATATTATTCAAAATTCCACCAAAAGGAAGTGCAAAAAATCATACTCCACTCAAACCACTAGATTATCCATCCCCAACCTACGATGAAATGAAAGACATATCTTTTAGAGTGTCTAAGTTGGAAGATATGATTAAAGGCCGGGATGTGGAAATAGATGACTTAGTTAAATTGGAAAAGAAGATGGCTAGTAAAGAGGATCTCAAAGGGATGGCTAGAAAATAATATCTTCAAGAATTGAAGGAATTGATGAATGATATAAAACATTTCTTTATTCCTCATGTATCTACTCAAGAAGAGGATAAGGAGGAAAATGGGACTTATTCCAGTCACGTATTAAGAATATTGAAAAAAAATGGAAAGTAAGAAGTTTGAGTCCTCAAAAGTTAATGATTCACTACAACATCATGGTTTCAACTCACGTTAAAGGAACTACTCTACTCCCAAAATTGACATGAGAAAGTTTGATGGAAATGATACAATAACTTGGATATTCCAAATGGAGCAGTTATTTGATCTACACCAGGTACCAACTTTGTAAAAGGTAACTATTGCAGCCTTATATTTGGAGCCTAATCAATTCGTATGGTATCAATGGTTTTGTGACCGTAAAAAGGACTCTATTATCTCTTTTTCAATATTCACAGAATAATTGGTTGTACATTATTGGGATATTAATAATAGCACCTTCTTTAGCTAGTTGGTAAATCTCAAGCAAAAAGGTCCAATTACAGAGCACACCAAGTAGTTTCAAAAGCTAAGTCTCAAGGTGAAGAATATTTTAGATAATTTGTTGGATCTCTTTATTGGAACCTTGAAGGATAACATTCAACATGAGCTGCGCCTCTTTGAACCACCATTCTTGGAGAAGGTTTCCATGATTGCAAGGAAGGTTGAAAGTAAAAATATGGTAGTGGACACTAGAAATACCACTTCCAACACATACAAAGAGAATGGTGTTCCTTATTCTAACCAACCTTAGAGGTTGAAACCTCCAAAAATTAGAGGAAAGAAGATCGAAAGGTCTATGCTTTAATTATGACAACAAGTACAGTAAAGGACATAAGTGTGGATAAAATAAATTATTCTACATAGAATGTGAAGAGTAAGAAAAAAAAGAACATGAACCACTACAAGGAGAAAACCTAGAAGTGAGTACTCCCACCATATCTTCTCATGCTTTGGATGGAATTAGCACTCCTCAAACTCTCAATATTGAAGGCTATATCAAAAATAGAAAGGTAATAGCGTTGATGGATTCTGGTAGTACTCATAGTTTCATTCACTATAAAGTAGTCAAAGATCTCAATTGCTTTGTATATCTAGCACTAGAATTTCATGTAATGATTGCAGATGGAGGAACCATTAATTGTTCAAGGAAATGCCATAATATCAATCTTACTATGGAGGAATATGTATTGAATATTCCCATGATTTATATACCAATGGGCGGTGTTGATGTTGTATTAGGGGTTTAATGGTTACAATCAATGGGAACAATGGCTTTTAATTTTCAAAATATTTTTATGAAATTTTCTTGGGAAGAAAAATAATTTGTGTTAAATGGTATCACATGAAAACCATGAAAGGTGATAAGCTCTAATGATATGAAAAAATTGTTAAAGAAATGACAACAAGGCGTAATTCCACAGTTATTCTCACTAGATGTTCAAACATCTAAGCCTTCTATTTCCCTAGATTTCCAAAGGGTCCTTAATAATCCTTCCAAGGTATTTGAATATATTGCAATTAATCTTCCACCTGTTCAAGATCTGGACCAGGCCATTCACTTAATTCCAAGAACCATTCCTTCTAGAATCATACCTTATAGATACCCCTATGGCCAGAAGAATGAAATGGAGCACATGATTGAAGCAGTAGTAGGAAAATCCACAGTTCAAGCAATGGTAGATCACATAGAGCACCAGCAAGAAGTTATCCAAATCCTGAAGATGTCAAAAAACATGATGAAACAACATGCATATCAACATCGTCATCAAAGGAATTTTGAAGAAGGAAAAACCATACATGAACCTAAACAAATCATCGAAACAAGGACCAAACAACTACAAAATTAGGCTATTACTAAGTACATCATCAAGTGGAATAACTTACTAGTAGCATATTTGACATGGGACTATGAGTCCTTCATACAGATGCATCCACAACTACCCAAGCGTTGAGGACAATGCGTATCTGAAGGGGAGGGGCATGGTAAGCCCTAAATGTTCAAAACATTCCCCCCTACAATGTAGCGCATTAACCCCCTATATTGTGATGTATTACATGTTATTGATGTTGGCTTGGGTCTATTAATGGGTCTATTAGTTTTTATTGTACACCTTTGTCTTCAATATATAGGAAGGGAATATTTTCCTTTTAGTCATCATTGTATCTTGTCTTGTCTTATGTACTTAGTACATTGTGTAAGGAGGCCCCTCCCTCGAATATGATTTCTATTCATCTCTATTCTTCATTACTAAGGCATGGATTACTCTCTTTTGGTCTATTCCTGTTATTTTATGCTATTTCTGGTACTTAGTTACATAACAAATAGCGTTGTTCTATTGTTGTTGTTGTACTCTTATTATTGGAAATATTCTTCATAAGAAAGGTTGTTGGGTTTTCTCCCGAGTTAGGGTTTCCTAGAGTAAAACTTTGTGTCTACTGTTCATGGCATTCTTTCACTAATCCTTTTGTTTCTTCTTGGAGGAACTAAATCTGGTTGGTCCGTTAGTAGTCGAATCCGACTATCATTTTGAATGATAAATGTTATAATATATTAGATGATGAATATTATAATGATGTCTTGGCCTAAAATATGGTTTGGACATTCATGATGAGGAGACACCTCCTTTCATACTAACCTAACTATAAATTATTTAATTATTTAATTATAATCTTATTTTATGTTCATTACATTGCCACTCCCTTTAAGGGAGCTTTGTCCTCAAAGCTTAGATTATTGTCTTTTCATTCTCGTTTTGTGTTGAAACAATGTCATTACTTCATTTATGTCTTTTTTAGAACTTGTATTAGGTATGTGCTTGGTCTTTACGCAATAGTTTGTCATTTTCCTTTCATTTGTAACTTGAATTTGTACCCCATTATGTTTATTATTGTTGTCCCATTTTCCATGTACATGAATACAAAGAATATTTTTGTGACTGACCATATCAGGCGTTGTTTTAGAGATCGCTTGTCCCACAATACGCATGATGTCATCACGTAATGTTTCCATTTTATTATCCTTACGATTTATCTCAAGAAGTGGCGTTTCGTGAGGCTTCTCACACTCGAAGTCACCTGATAGTGTTACATTTAGGTTTCTCCAGGGTGGTAGAAGAGTTAAGGTAGAAGATGAATCTACGATATCCAATTCCTTTGACTTGGATTCCTTTGCATATTGTAGGATCCATCTTTTGTCATTGTATGGATCGTCCTTATTGTCAATGATACTAGCTTGACTCTCATTATGATCTTGGTCGAGCTTATCTTTATCAAATATATTATTGGCATTTTGGTCATCCCTACGATATTTAGTCTCCTTATCTTGTTTGTTGTCTTGATCAATTTTGTTACTCTCATTTTTGTTGACATTGTGGTCCAACATAGCTGAGTTACTGATATGGTTTGTATTAGACCTTAGTTTTTGTAACATTTCCATTATCATGGTATTCTGGTTCTGTGTCATGATGCTCAAGTTTTGTACCATGGTGCTTATGTTCTGTGTAATCACACACATCTCGTCATCTAATTCTTTTCGTTTCTCATGCATGATGTCTACTCTGTAATCAAGTTTTCTTCCTAGTACTAGAACAACATCTTCTTTGATTTCTTTCTTAACTGCCTTGTTATTTTTCGTTTCTTCTCTGAATTTTTCTTGGTTGGCAACGAGGGCCTTGATGTCCTTCTCCAATTTCTCAAGTTTGTCTTTTAATTCCGTCATTGATAAATGGCTTATCATTCAGCATAGACTACCTCATTTCTCTCGGGATCATTGCAAAGGAATGTTGTAATATAAGCTCAATCTCATTTGTTTCTTTGTGGACTTTAGGAAATCTTTTGATACAGTGCCTAGAAATAACTTGTGGAAAATTAGAAACGTTAAATGTTATTCTCGAGTTTATAGCCACTGTAATAAGGTTGTATGAGAATTCCATTGCCAAGTTTAAAAACACTAAGGATTGGTCAGAAGATATTAATTGTAATATAAAAGTTAAGCAAGGTTTCCCCATCCCCTACCCTTTTTGGTATATACATTGATAAGTTAGAAGATGTTTAATAGAGGCAAGTTGCACCGACACAATGTTAGCAAAAATTGTCATCATCCTCCTTATTTATGATGATGATATTGTTCTCCTGGAAAGATGTTCTTGATAAGCAATTAAGAATTCTCAAGGATCATTGCTCTAGTATGGACATGAATGTCAATACTGACAAAATCAAAGTTATGTGGATAAAATCTAATAAGGTCACATACACTCATTTTTTGTATGATAATAGAAACTTGGAGGAAGTGACTTAATCCTACAAATATATTGTGATTGATATCCATCGCAAGTTTAACTGGATCTACATCATCGAGAAATACATAAACAAAGGGTGGAAATCTTATTTTGGTCTTGAAAACAATTGTAACGCAGCCACAAGTCAGCAAACTTTGTGATGTGGGATAAAAAGAAGTTCCTCTTTGAAACTTTCATCACTCATGTGCTCCCATATGGGTGTAAATGTTGGGGCTACAACCTCTTTTGAGAATCTTGGAGAGGGATTGAGCAAATCCATAAGTGTTTTATACCTTACAATCTCAAAATTAAAACAATATGACATATCATATTCTCCTAATTGAAGTGGATTTTTTACCAATTGAGAGAATATCTATGACTAGGTACCTGATGTACAAGAAAAAATTAAATAGCTTGGGAGACCAGAGACTTCCGAAAATTGCTTTAAATTCTAGTCAAAACCACCTAAGGCTCAAGTGAGGTTGGCATAAAAATGCCATGTCTTTGTTAAAGATGTGGGGGATTGACTAAAATGTCACTTTGCAAAATAGAGATGATATTAAAAATAGTATTACTTCAAAGTTCAATAGAATCTATGATGTGATGAAAATTTAGAGGATAAAAAATAATTAAGATATTACAAGGAAGTCATTAACCATAATCTTGAAGATCAAAGTTATCTTTATGTTTTAACTAGCTTAAAGAAGAAGATCCACATAGCTAAAATAAGAACAAATTCTCATGAGTTGCATACTGAAATAGGGAGTTGGTCCTTTCTCAAAACTTAGTGGGCTGAAATGATATGTCATATTTGTGTAATAATTTAGGAATGCTCATCTCCAAGTTTTTTGAGCATACAAATAAAACTCTAAGCAAACCATGTAGTTCCTTACTTTTCTTTCTTAAAGTCTAGTCTACCAAAATTGGTCTAAATGGGGTTTAACTATCATCATCGTCATCATCAAATTATTTGTATAAATATTTTAAAATTTTTATTTTTCAAAATATAATATTTCTTAAAATATATTTAAATATCAATAATTTCACATTCCATGTGCTTAACAATAAAATTTCTTAATATATTTAGAGGAGGAGAAAATAAAATTAAAAAATAAAGGATAATGCACAAAATTATATTATATATATATAGATGAAGGAAATATTTAGAGTGGCGATATATTTCCCTATTAGAGACAATGCCTTTTTCCAATCAAACATCGTTGACCCCAATATGTGGATAAGTAATAAGCCATTTATATATCTTTCATTATATGCCATTTGACCATAAGCGTTTGGATAGGACGTTTGATCACATAATTTATACCTTTATTTGGATAAGCAGTAAGCACTTCATATATCTTTCAATATATACCATTTAATCAGAAGCATATTAGGTAGGACATAAGCATGTCAGAAAGGACGGTATATGTGCAATCAGTTGCACAGTGAGGGAATACTTATTGCCTTTATAGAGAAATATAAGGACGGTATACATGCAATCAGTTGCACAGTGAGGGAATACATTTCCTTAATTGAAAAATATTTGTCCCATTTGTGTCTATCACTCACAATGGCGATCCTTGTTGATTGCCCTTCTATGCACTGAGGAGGTACTTACTATGCACTGAGGAGGTACTTAATTGTTCCAACTTCATCATATTCATTATAAATTGATTCTTCGCCACTACTCCACCATATTCATTTCAAATTGATCCTTGGCCACTAGAGAAGCATCTTATCAATGAATCTCACAGCTGAGCGTTACATTACAGGCTGAGTCTATCTGAAAGTTCAGCTAGGTTCTTGGTATACCTTCATTTATTGTTTTGTTTGGTTGATATTCAGTTACTCTGGTGCATGGCTTTATAACCTGCATTCGTTCCTCTTTTTTGGAATTTGAATTTTGTTTCATTGATTTGATTGTGCAACAGTCTTATACAGATATTGCATAGCTTCAAATGGCCTCGTCAATAGCAATGAGTTTACACAACAAGGTGCATGCACCCTCAAATCTATCTGCAGTTCCCAACACTCAAATGGATGCAGCCTACAAAAGGCTAAGGAAGCATTTCACCTACTTTGATCCAAACAAAAGTTTTCCAGTCTTCCTGGAGAATGCTGGGGCAAGCCTGTGCCCCACTGTGGTGATCGATTCAATGACTAATTACATGAGATCTATGTATGTTCAAATAGGGGCTGGATATGAGCTCTCCATGAGAGCGAAAGAGGTGGTGGACTCTGCTCATAAATTCATGAAAACATTTGTAAATGGTGATGAAGCTGGAGAGGTTGCATTTGGGTCTTCATCTTCACAACTTTTAGAAACTTTGAGCCACTGTTATGCCAATGTTCTCAAGGAAGGAGATGAAGTGATTGTTCATGAGGCCAATCAGGAAGCAAATGCTGGTCCATGGGTTAAACTAGCAGAAAAGAAAGGCCTTCCTCTCAAGTTTTGGAAGGTGAATGAGGACTTCAGCTCAAGCTTGGATTCGCTTGGTCAGCTCTTATCTACTAAGACAAGAATTGTAGCAGTAGCCCATGTTTCCAACGTCCTGGGAGAGATTCTTGATTTGGAAAAAGTGGTCAAATTTGTCAGGGATGAGATGGGTTGCAAGAGAGCCATAGTGATTGTAGATGGAGTAGCCTTTGCTCCTCACCGTGCAATTGATGTAGCAAAATGGCGTGTGGACTGGTATGTTTTTAGCACTTATAAGGTATGTGGCCCTCACATGGCTGTTTTGTTTGGTACCCTTGATGCTTTCAATGAAATTAAGAATGAACTGCCCAACTTTTATTTCATTCCCAGTCATCAATTTGGTAGCAAATTTGAGCTTGGATGCCTTAATCATGAGGCATGTGCTGGAATTCTAGCCCTTCCAGAGTACCTACAATATTTGGCACATGAAGAGAAATTGGCCTTAAATTTGGGTAATGCTAGGGAACTGCAGAGTGACTTGGTGAAGGAGGTTAAGGAGTCTGCTTTTTCTTTGAAGGTAGGGAATTGGAATTCTTCTAAGTTTCATAGAGAGCTCGTTGAAGCGGCATTCAGAACTGCAAAACTGTTAGAGGAGCCTCTGCAAATGGAATTGATTAACTATTTTAAGTCAAGATCAGATGTCCGAATAGTAGGGCCTGCCAGTGGAGATGGAAAACGTAGGGTTCCCACCATCAGTTTTGTCCACGTGAATAAGAAATCCTCCGATGTTGCCCGAGCTCTTTATGAAAGGGGTATTGCAATTAGGAGTGGACATATGTATTCTCACAGGCTCATCTCAGCTTTATGCTCCTCTGGTCTCCTGTTCACCAATGATGTGAATGAAGGGGTAGTAAGAATTTCAATGCTCCATTACAACACTCCTTCTGAGATCAGCTCTCTCATCTCTTGTTTGAATGATATTCTGTGAATATCAGATAAATAAATCTCTGCAGCAAGCCATGTCAAGGTCATCAGTCTGCTCTGAGATCATATACTTGTTTTAACCTTGATCACTGTGAACTATCTCGTTGACAGTAAATAGAGTTTAGCTTTTCGGAATAAGTTATAGAATTTTAAAAAATGGTATATTAAGCAAGGTTGAACTAAAATTTGTAGATGGTGTTTTAATTTATATATTGTTTTTAGTAGATGGTGTTTTAATTTATATATTGTTTTTAGTAGATGGTGTTTTAATTTATATATTGTTTTTAATTTTAAATATGTGAAAATGAATATTGTTAAATATTTATATTTTAGAATTTGAAGTAAAGTAGTTAAATTTATAAATAATTTTATAGTAGTTTCAATTCAAAATAAACAATTAAAAAAATTATTTTTAAATTTAAAACTAAATTTAACAAATATAGGACATACATTTTTGTAGGTTGTCAAATAACAACACAGAATAAGGATAGACTTTGAACTATATTGTGTTGAATGTTAATAAACAAAAATGATTCTAATATTTCTCAACAAAATTACTACTTTTATGGAGAATTTAAAAGCATATCACAGGTTAAGAAAGTGTTCATCAAAATGGATGCAATTGCCCAAATTTATAATAAACTTAACTTTTAAGTCTATGTTTTTTTATGAACTTTCATGTTTCTTTGAAACATTCACTAGTAGAAATAATTCCACTTGGAACTAGGAGCATTTCTTTTTCTTAAATACTATTTCTGAGATAAAATCCAACATAGTAATGATTTATCTACACTAAATCTACTTAATCAAACAAATTAATTTATTTATTTAAATATTTAATATATAAATTTATTTGTGTATTCAATTTGATTTATTTAATCAAATAACAAATTAATCAATTAATTTGATTAAACATTCCATACAAATGGATTTGCTCTCTATATACAAATGCAAAAGATGTGGAAAATATGGGCATGGTATTATTATTTATATAAATTAGTTTCCTTCCTAATGTAAATGGGTTTTTCAATATACATTTAAGTATCTAATTTGCTATATAAATTTATATAATTAATGTGGGAATTTTTTTGAGTTGGGCACCAAGGTGTGAAATAGAAATCTTTCATTATTCTTCATTAATTAATGCACAAAATTATATAGTTTTATAACATGAAAACAAACTCAACAAACTAAGACATAAAATCTCAAAAAATATTAAAAACTAACAAATAAACACAATAATAGAGATAGTAGGAGGAGGTATGATCTCAATTACTCCTGAGAATAAGAAATAAAAAAAATTCATCACATCCAAGCCACAATAATGTGCACATAATAAAAATAATAATATAATAATATGAAACAAATATCCTTATCATATGGTAAAAATACCTATTATTCCTTCTAAGAAGAGAAGCTTTAGAAGCTTACATTTTGGAACAAGATCACCATGATCACTAAGCAAGGTATTTGTCTCCATAGTCCCACTAAGCACAAGGACAACCTTCTTGGTCTCTTAGGACAATTAACTCTTGAGCTATGAGTAAGAAGAAAAATACCCATTGTAAGATTTGAACCACATACACCTTGTACATGGCTGTAAGAAATGGTGACCATTTGATAATGTTATAAAATATGCCAATGAATAAGCTTTCACATTTCTATTTAAATTTATTGTACAAGTATTATCTGTCCTTTCTTAACTACATTGCAAGAAACAACAAGTTTTATCACCTAAAACCCAAATTCCTACTTTACATATACTCAACTTAAAAAATAAATCTAAAAACAAAAATACTCAACTTAAAAGATGAATCTAAAAACAAAAACATTGATAACCAAGAGCTTTGTACAAGCACTAAAAACAACCACAGCGAGGAATTATAGGCCACCCATGTCAACAATAGGTTTAATTTTATGTGAAAAGATCATAACTTAGGAAAACCAATTCTCTTAAATACAATTTTTTATTGTTTATTTTATTCTTAAATAAAATAATTAATATTTACACCAACCCAATTTAAATCATATTTATTTTATTGTTAAGTAAAATATTTATATTTAAAAAAACAAATTATGTTTATTATAAAAAAAAATTAGTTTATAACATATTTAATATTTACACAAATTCAATCCAAAACACAGTCCGTTAAATATAAAAATAGGTTAAATTATATATATATATATATATATAACAAAATTTTTAGTATTTTCACTCATTCCTAAATAAACACAAAGATTAAAATATGACAATAATTCAAACAATGCTTAAAAATAAATGTTTACGCAAAAATTGATACTAATTATATTAAAAAAAATGGAGTATGCTCATAGATATGTGAAATTAACACTTTAACTATACTAGCACATGCACAAATAAAGTGGTTGGTGAATGTCAATAGACACAACCAACTACTTAGTTTTGTGAAGGTAGCTAGTATTAAACAAAAGCTAAAATATATAATTTTATATCCATTATTCATACCAGATTGTTAAAGTTAATATAAGCACAAATCAATTACTATTTAATAAAGTAGCACACCCACATAGATTGTGGATGGATCACGTAGATAGAGATCAAATAGTTGATAGATAGTTATAGAATGGAAGACAGTTTGGAAATATTTTTTATAATTGTTTATTCAAATTTTGAACGACTGCCATAGAATCAATATGGACGATACACTTGTCTCATCCTGGTTAGTAAATGAAAAAGCATAGCCCTAGTCCACCCCAAATCTCAAATAAAAACCAACAAGGAAAAATAAAAACTGATGTGAAAAAACAAAAACAAATTGTTAGTAATTCCTTTAACTACCCTCTAATTGAAGCTTATTTAAATTTTAATCAACATGCATTTAAGATCACAATCACCAAAATTTGAAATAATATCTAAATGTCTATAGGTATAATTAAAAAATGAAGTAAACTAATGGAAAAATTATTTATATTTATAAGTAGAATTAAGCAATGTCATTTTTACAGTATCATGATTTTTATTATTTAAATTGCAATTTTGATAATAGAAATGGATTCATCATCTCTCAAATATCCATAATCACTTTGAATATGAAAATTTCAATCAAATTTTAACTTAAAAAACCAAAGACATAATTCATCCACTAGCTTACACCTTAAAAAATACATTACACATTCAGAAAGCAGAGAGTATTGGAAACGCATCAAATAGGTGGAAGCGTTTTTAATCGTTGATTTATGACATCATTTGTCACAGACCATGACATCATTTGTCACAGACCACTGTAGAACCCACCTTGTTGCTGCGTTTTTTTAAACAAAAAACTATTGGGCAGGTATTCGCAATGGCGTAACCTTGTTGGATAAGTATTATCATACATGTCACCATTTGATGATGTATATATGTGACACAGCACAGAACGGTAGATATATCTAGATATACTCCAATCAATTGGAGCACTGTGATGTGAGGTGCCTACTGAATAGTCCGATTTTATTTTAGACATGTTATATCTCAAAATAGAGAGGGTTCAGCCCTGAGATTATGCTATTTCTGTTAATAATTAATTGATGCTTGACAACTAGAGGATTGCCTGAGACTGATATTTCTGTCGTTTGACGGTCATTCCAACATATTCGTTACCAATTGATCCTTGAACACTACCTGAGACTATGATGTTTCTGTCGTCTGCTCATTCTATCATATTCATTACCAATTATTCCTTGACCACTAGAGAAGCATCTCATCAAATAATCTCAGAGCTGTTCGTTATATCTACAGGCTGAGTCTATCTGAAACTTCAACCAGGTTATTGGTATCCGTTCCCAGACATGGTTTGTTTTCATAATCTATATATTATTATTCAACTCTGGTTCATAGCTTCATAGCCTGCATTTGTTTTTTTTATCGTCTGAGTTTCATTTTTTTCTTCAATGAATTTATCATGCACATGTCTTACACAGGTCTTGCATAGCTTCAATGGCATCATCAATAGCAATGAGCTTACAGAACAAGGTACATGCACCCTCAAATCTCTCTGCAGTTTCCAACACCCAAATGGATGCAATCTACAAAACGCTAAGGAAGCACTTCTCCTACTTTGATCCAAACAAAACCTTTCCAATCTTTCTGGAGAATGCTGGGGGCAAGCCTGTGCCCCACTCTGGTAATAGATTCAATGGCTAATTACATGAGATCGATGTATGTCCAAATAGGAGCTGGATATCAGCTCTCCATCAGAGCAAAAGAGGTTGTGAATGTTGAAAACTCTAATTTAAGTTCGTTATCATACCTAAATGGTCATACAGTTCATTTATTTTTGCATTTTTATTTGCTCCATATTTTCTTGATGATTTAACAGTGAACTCTGCTCATAAATCCATGAAAACATTTGTGAATGGTGATGAAGTTGGAGAGGTTGCATTTGGGCCTTCATCTTCACAGGTCCTATTAGCAAAGGAGATGAACTGATTGTTCAACTGGCAGAACAGAGAGGCCTCCCTCTCAAGTTTTGGATCGTGAATTGAGGACTTCATCTCAAGCCTGGAATCACTTGGGAGAGATTCTTGATTTGAAAAACTGGTCCAAGGGTTGAGATGGGTTGCAAGGCAGCCATAGTGATTGCAGATGGAGTAACCTTTGCTCCTTACCGAGCAATCGATGTAGCGAAATAGGGTGTGGCCCTCATATGGCTGTTTTGTTTGGTACCCATGATGCTTTCAATGAAATCAAGGATGAAATGCCCAACATTTATTTCATTCTCAAGCATCATTTTAGTAGCAAATTTGAACTTGGATGCCTTAATCATGAGGAATGTGCTGGAACTCTAGCCCGTCAAGAATACCTACAATATTTGGCACAGGAATAGAAATTGGTCTTAAATCTGGGTACTGATGGGGAACAACAGAGTGACTTGGTGAAGGAGGTTGAGGAGTCTGTTTTTTCTTTGAAAGTAGCGAATTCTTCTAAGTTTTACAGAGAGGTTAGAGAAGCCTCTGCAAATGGCATTCATCATCTATCTTAAGTCAAGATCAAAAGTCCGAATAGTAAGACCTGCCAATGGAGATGGAGATTGCAGGGTTACCACAATCAGTTTTGTCCACGTGACTAAGAAATCCTCAGATATTTCCCAAGCTCTTTGCGAAAGGGGTATTGCAATTAGGATTCAGGAATGGTCATATGTATTCTCAGAGGCTCATCTCAGCTTTATGCTCATTTGATTTCCTGTTCACCAACAATGTGAATGAAGGGGTAGTGAGAATTTCAATGATCCATTAAAACACTCCTTACGAGGTCGCCTTTCTCATCGCTTGTTTAAATGATATTCTGTGAATATCAGAAATAAATCTGTGCAACAAGCCATGTCGAACCCATCACTCTCCTCTGAGATCAGTTACTCGTTTTAATTTTGACTGAAAAAACTACATTTATTGTCTACAGAAGTTTGTATATGCAACTCCCATGACAAATGCAACGACTATGATATCTGTTTACAAAGTTGTCGTGTATATGTTGTGTGTTAGCAGAATCGACAGTTTCTATTCAGATCAGCTACTTACCGTGCATAGTCAGATGTAATGGCTGATTTTCAGCCTTGTAATTAGCCCGACAGTTTCTATTCAGATCAGCTACTTACTGTGCATAGTCAGATGTAATGGCTGATTTTCAGCCTTGTAATTAGCCCGACAGTTTCTATATAAAAGAAGGAACTCTCAGAGGGAGGATATTCAAAACAAAACCTTATTTTGACATGGTATCAGAGCCCCAAGTTATTTTCATGTTTTTTTTCTCCGCATCAAGACTGTGGGAAACCTCTTCATAGGTTCTATCGGCAGTCTCTTAGCTTTCCAGAGGATTTTTTTTGGATTTTTGGGTGATTTGGGCTGTCCCAATTCTGGTGTGGGGCTGTCGCAATTTCGGTTATTTTTTTTCTGGTGGTTATTATGTCAGGCGAAAATTCTATTGTTCGCTTTAATGGCAAGAACTACACCGGTTGGGAATTCCAGTTCAGGATGTTTGTGAAAGGGAAGGAGTTATGGGGTCATTTGGATGGGTCTTCTCCGGCTCCAACTGATCCCAAGGAACTTAGTTTATGGGAAGGCAGGGATGCCAAAATTGCTTCTTGGCTACTCAGTTCTATTGAACCCCATATGGTCAACAATCTTCGTGGGTTCACTACTATTAAGACAATGTGGGATTACCTTCGGCAGATTTATTATCAAGAGAATTCTGCCCGAAAATTTCAATTGGAGTTAAACATCGGAAACTATCGCCAGGGGAACCTCTCGATTGAACAATTCTATTTTTGTTTTCTTAATTTATGGAGTGATTATTCTGGGTTGGTACACTCTAAGGTTCCCAAAGATGCTTTAGCGGCACTACAAGCGATTCATTCTGAGAGCCAATGGGATCAATTTTTGATGAAACTCCGACCCAAGTTTGAAAGTGCACGAGCTGAGTTAATCAATTGCACACCTGTCCCCTCTTTGGATGTCTGCTTGGGTGAACTCTTGCGTTAAAAACAGTGTCTCGCCTCACAACTTGGCATTGCTCAAGACGCTGGTGGTACTGAGCTAGTTAATGTGGCCTACGCTGCTCACGGCAAAGGACGATACAGATCTCCACCGCAGTGTTACAGTTGCAAGGAAGTTGGGCACATTGCAAAACATTGCAGCAAGAAATTCTGCAATTATTGCAAGAAGGAAGGCCATATCATTAAGGATTGTTGTGTACGCCCTCAGAATCGATCTGCTCCTGCTTTTCATACTATTGTTCAGTCCACCTTTGTTCCTACATCTTCCGTTCAACCCGTTGTTCCGGGTTCTTCTTCGAACCTTACTCCCGAGTAGGCTCAACAGATGATTGTTTCCTCTCTTTCTACTCTTGGTCTCCAAGGTAAGAAACATCATCTTCCTTCTCCTTGGTTAATTGACTCTGTGGCTTCCAACAACATGATTGGCAATCCGACAGCTTTACATAATGTTCGTAAGTATGATGGTGAGCAGCATATTCAGATCGTCGATGGCAGTACTCTTCCTATTACTGCAGTTGGAAATCTGGGGTCTTCCTTTACTAATGTTTTCGTGTCTCCTGATTTATCTGCCAATCTCATTTCTGTTGGACAATTAGTAGAAGAAAATTGTTCTCTTCATTTTGATCTTAGTGGTTGTCGTGTGCAGGATCAAGCATCGAGAGAGGAGATAGCGAAGGGGCCTAAAGTGGGACGTCTTTTTCCTCTTCAGTTGTTTTCCGTTCCTCGGTCAATTTCTGTTGGTTGTTCCGCTATTGCTAATAATAGCCATTTTTGGCATAAGAAATTGGGACATCCCAACTCTGTAATTTTGACACATCTTATAAAACATGGTTATTTGAGCAATACAAATGCATTTTCTTCCTTGTCTTTTGATTGTGCACCTTGTAAACTTGGTAAAAGCAAATCTTTACCATTTCCTTTGCAGGGTAGTCGTGCTTCTACATGCTTTGAGATTATTCATTTTGATGTTTGGGGTATGAGTCCTATTCTTTCTCATGCTCAATACAGGTATTTTGTGACATTTATTGACGATTACAGTTGTTTCACTTGGGTCTATTTTCTTCGTTCTAAAGTTTATGTGTTTTCAACCTTCCAAACTTTTGTTGCCTATGTAGATACACAATTTTCTACCTGTATTAAGACCTTACGCTCATATTCCGGGGGAGAATATATGTCTCATGATTTTCAATCTTTCCTACAACAGAAGGGTATTATCTCTCAGCGTTCCTATCCTTACACCCCTCAACAGAATGGAGTCGCCGAGCGTAAGAATAGACATCTTTTAGATGTTGTTCGTACCTTGATGCTTGAATCTTCTGTCCCTCCTAGATTTTGGGTAGAGGCATTATCTACGGCTATATATTTGATTAATCGTTTGCCTTCTCCTACCTTGCATTTTGATTCTCCATATTCTCGTTTGTTTGGTGTTCCTCCTGACTATAATTCTCTGCATGTTTTTGGTTGCGTCTGTTTTGTTCACTTACCTCCCATTGAACATCACAAGCTTGTTGCCCAAGCTGTTCAATGTGCTTTTCTTGGCTATAGTAACTCTCATAAAGGGTTTATGTGTTATGATGCGGATGCTAACAAGCTTCGTATTTCTCGAAATGTGATTTTTTTTTAAAATCAATATTTCTTTCCATCTCGTATTAATCATGTTTGTTCCTCTATTTCACTTCCTCCTTTTGATGATGTGTCTAGTACTCCTACTCATTTTCAGCCAGGTCTTGTGTATCAGCGACGTCGCCCACTGCCTCTTCCTTCCTTTGAACCGCCACTTGATCCTGTCTTGCATGAGCTCCACTGGTCTACTAGGGTTTCCCGGCCTCCGAATTGGTATGGGTTTTCTTCTTTCGCTCTTCAAGCTACTCTTGATACTACTTCTGTGCCTAAGTCTTATTCTCAGGCTTCTACTCAAGAGTGTTGGCACCAAGCTATGCAGGACGAACTTCAGGCTCTTCAAGACAATCACACTTGGGACATCATCACTTGTCCTGCTAGAGTTAAGCCTATTGGGTGCAAATGGGTATACACCATCAAGCTACGTGCTGATGGCTCTATCGAAAGACATAAAGCTCGTCTGGTGGCACTCGGGAATCGGTAGGAGTATGGGCTTGATTATGAGGAAACATTCGCTCCCGTCGCCAAAATGACTACTGTTCGCACTGTTATGGCTCTTGCTGTTTCAAAAGGATGGTCGCTTCGCCAGATGGATGTGAAGAATGCGTTTTTACATGGTGATCTAAAGGAAGCAATATTTATGTCTCCTCCTCCTGGCTTGTTTCCTCCCTCTTCTGTTGAGGTTTGTCGCTTGAAGCGGTCTTTGTATGGTTTGAAGCAGGCACTGCGGGCATGGTTTGAGAAGTTTCATATTACTCTACTGGATTTCACTTTTACTCAGAGTCAGTATGACTCCTCTCTCTTCTTTTGCAAGACTGCTATTGGGATCGTTATACTTCTTGTGTATGTCGATGATATTGTGATTACCAGATCTGATCTCCCGTTAATTGAGCAGCTCCAACAGCACCTCAAATATTCGTTTCATATGAAAGATCTTGGTCCACTGCAGTATTTTCTTGGACTTGAGGTCCAACATTGTCCAAATGGCATGCTCTTACATCAGCATAAGTATACCCAAGAACTTCTTTCTTTAGCCGGTCTTCAAGACAGTAATTCGGTTCTTACACCTATGGAGGTCAATTTGAAGCTGCATCAGGCGGGTGGTGATTCCTTATATGATCCCTCGATGTATCGGCAGCTAGTGGGCAGTTTGAATTATTTGACCATTACTCGACCTGATATCTTGTTTGCTGTTCAGGAGGTCAGTCAGTTTATGCAGGCTCCTTGCCAGACACATTTGGTCGTTGTCCATCGTCTTCTTCGATACCTCAAAGGGACATCTGGTCGCGGTTTGTTTTTCCCTTCAGGGAATTCTTTAAAGTTGGAGGGTTTTAGTGATGCCGACTGGGATGGTTGTGTGGATACTCATCGTTCTGTTACGGGTTGGTGTATGTTTCTTGGTGATGCCCTTATTTCTTGGAAGAGTAAGAAGCAGGTTCGTGTCTCGAAGTCATCCACCGAGTCTGAATATCGGGCTATGTTGTCTGCCTGTTCTGAAATTGTATGGCTTCGAGGGTTGTTATGCGAACTTAGTGTTCCACAGCTTACTCCTACTCCTCTTCATGCTGATAATACCAGTGCTATTCAGATTGCTGCCAATCCAGTTTTTCATGAGCACACCAAACATATTGAAGTGGATTGTCATTCCATTCGTGAAGCCATTGCTCGCCATGAGATTACTCTTCCACACATTTCCACTGAACACCAAACTGCTGATGTCTTCACCAAGGCTCTCTCTCATCCTCGCCATCAGTTCCTAATTGACAAATTGATGCTTCTTGATCGCCCAGCATCAATTTGAAGGGGGATGTTAGTAGAATCGACAGTTTCTATTCAGATCAGCTACTTACCGTGCATAGTTAGATGTAATGGCTGATTTTCAGCCTTGTAATTAGCCCGACAATTTCTATTCAGATCAACTACTTACTATGCATAGTCAGATGTAATGGCTGATTTTCAGCCTTGTAATTAGCCCAACAGTTTCTATATAAAGGAAGGAACTCTCACAAGGAGGATATTCAAAACAAAACCTTATTTTGACATTGTGTACTAGAAATATTTACCATGTGAGTTGCACAGATTTTGACTTTGTCAATCTCTGGACTGACTAAAATCTAATTACATCTTGACTTGTTAATATCTAATTAGCAGGATAATTACTATGCTTCAATTCATAGCATGGGCGGCTTAAGCTTGCTGTCTTTTTATCGTAAATTTGCTTTCCAGCTCATTCTAGTTAATATATATTTTTCCCTTCAAGAAAGTTTTTTTCCTTCCAAAAAACTATATGTTATTCATGTATATGATAGTTTAGTACAGATACAAAAAAACTGATAGAAAATAGCCGACGCAAAACAAGGAGTAGTCATAAAGACAAATTAAACTCAAAACATGGAAAACAAAGAAATCTGAAACCAGATGGAACAATAGAGAACCAGGGCTTAAACCCAAAAAGAGGTAACCAAAAAAAGGTTGTCTAAGATACATCCAAAAAACATGATAGTACAATGGCGTCCTTCAAAGACGAGGGAGCCATCTTCCCATAGCTCAAAGAAGTAAAACCCGCCTTCCGTGAGATGGCCTTTTTTTGAAAGTAAGTCAGCCATATGGTTAAGGGCCCTGTAAATACGAGAGAAAAAGATGTCCCTAAACTGATTTATTAGCGCCTGGGTCCTTTTAAGCCAAGCGGAGAGATGTAAGTTATGTATTGTATAAATATTCTTGGCCCAGTCGATAATAACCTTTGAGTCGCCAAAAACACGAACCCCATCCAATCCAATGCTAGATGTGAAATGCAAAAAGAGCCATAATGAAAAAAGTTCAGCCATAGTATTAGACCCTAAGCCACAACACATCCACAGTTTATAATGCCTATTCGGGTTCAAGAATAGAATAGCACCTGCACCACAAGAGAACGAGTTCTGAATCGAGGAGCCATAAAAATACCCCACGGGCTTGTCATATAAAATTGAAACCAAAGGCATAAATGTTTTAGAGGGCTTGGAACTAGATAACTTACCCTTAGAACATTCATTAAAGGAAGCCAATCCCTTGAAACAAATAGATAATGTGGATACATGCTTGTTTTCAAACAATTTCTTGTTCCTACCTACCCATAGTTCCCATGAAATGAAACAAGGCATGGACTTCCACACAGATGTGATTTGTTTCCAAGAAGCAAGGCAATCTGACAGAGAACTCCCCTTCCAACAGACAGTGCAATTTAAGACCTGTGCAACCAGCTGCCAAACCACTTTTGCGAACATGCAACAGACAAAAAGATGGAAAATGGTTTCCTCTGCCGATCCACAAAGAATACAACAGTTTGGACCTATCAAACCCCGTCGAGATAGATTATCCCAGGTAAGAAAGCATTATCCAATGCCAACCATTGAAAAACTTTAAGTTTGAACGGGATTTTCCAAGACCATAATGTTGTATGCCACCATAAAGGATCGAAAATGATCTCCTCTGATAAATGAAGGTAAGCGAGGGAGGCTGTCAATATACTAGTGTTCAAGTTATATGACCGTTTAAGCTCATCAACACTTTCATCTATAAAAATAGATCCCTTTTGAAGACTCGTTATACATTGCGTTCATTCAGCACCCAAACATCCATTTAGACCCACTTGAGATTCGGATAGCCATCCATGTGGGATGTCAACAATTACTGGAGGACAAACAATATGATTCAGAGTGAGATAACCTTTAGTCCGAAGAATGAATTTCAAAACAAAATATAGTTTATAAGGTATAGGTCCCCCAATAATAGGGTCATCCCCCAGTCGGATGGATCGACCATTTCTAGGCATCCAGGAAAGCCAGTCAACACAAATATCAAAGGCATCGAGGATACAATTGCAAATATTTGAAGCCCCCTTTTTCAAACTTTTTACCGCTCCAGATCCATTGCACAAGAGTAAGCTTCCTGTAATATTTTTCTTTTAAGACTTTGGACCACAAGCTATCACCGAAAATGGTCAGCCAAATTCTCTTTGCTCTTAAAGCCAAAGAGAACTTGAAGATATTTTTCAATGCCCATCCCCCTTTATCCTTTGGCCAAACAATTATCTCCCATTTTGCAAGGTGATATTTGCTCTACACCTGTGAGTCGAACCAAAGAAAAAAAAAAAAATTCTGATAGCATCTAAGAGGGACCTTGGGATTTTTCTCAATGATAAGCAATAAACAACTAAATTTTACAACACCGATTTAGCCAAAATCAAACACCCGCCAAGAGATAACCAATGGCAACACTAATGCTTGATCCGGATATCAAATATTTTCAACAACCAAAGCTAGTAATCGGCTTGATAAGTGTTTGGCTTAATGAAATAACCCAAATATTTAGTGTCAGATGATAAAGGGTTCACATTTACCTGAAAGAGAGAACTAATTGTGGTTAGTGTTGCGGGTTCAATTCCATGCTCCAATAAATTATACTTTCGAAGATTTATGGATAGCCCTGAAACAAGATAGAACTTGTTAATTTCAAATCATGATAGAAAGACCACTCCACAATGGAGGCCGATCCAAATAGCATAATATCATCCACAAACATGAGGTGGGAAGCTGATAGATTGCAGCCAAACTTTATACCCTTAACCATACCCTCTGAAACCGCTTTTCTGATCATCTTGTTGAACCCTTCGATCATCAGGATGAAGAGTAAAGGTGAGAGGGGATAGACCTGCCGCAGACCCCTGCATGCTGAGAAAAAGTATGTAGGACTTCCATTCATAAGAACAACAAAAGAGACTGATGTGACACAGCCCATTATCTATTTCATGACCTTGTAGGGAAGCCCAATTTGGATGAGGATAAGCCTAAGAAAACCCCACTGAACACAATAATATTCTTTGTTTAAGTCCAACTAAAGAGCAAGAGCCTTCTGATTCCTTTTCTTTATACTATGAAAAACCTCTTGAGCAACACCTATGGCCTCCAGAATCTGTCTTTTTTTCCACAAAACCAAACTATTTGGGAGAAATGCACTGGGAAAGGATGAGTTTAAGACGAAAAGCTATAATATTTGATATTACTTTATACACAAATTTGTGCAGCAAGATGGGTCTAAAATAACCCAAACCCTCCGGGGAATATTTTTTCGGGATCAGAGTTAAGAATGTAGAATTTATGGCCCCCGAAATAGCTCCACTTACCCTTGATTCCTCAATAGCTTCTAATAAATCATGTCCCATAAAATCTAGGCATACCAAGAAGAGTTACATGGTCCATCCATCTATACCAGTGATTTTTTATCACGTTGAGGCATGTATAGCCACTTTTACTTCAACCATGGTTACTAGAAGAAACAACTCCTCAACCTCCTCCCCATTGAAGAATCTAGGATATTATTTAACCACCATTAGCTGATCCTTGACTGAAATGTTACCAACATCCTTATAATGATCCTCAAAATGTGAGGAAGCCAACTCCTGTAGACTCCCCATATCTGATATCTGTTTACCCCCATTATCTTTTAGAGCCCAAATGGTGTTTATGTTTCGACAATGTTCAACAAAATTATGAGAAAAAATTGTATTTTTGTCACCTGCCTCCAACCAGGTGATCCGGCTATTAAGTTGGGCCTTTTCATTAGATATCCTCGGAATATTTATCTTTTCTACTTCAAGACTTATCAAAAGGTTCAAATCCGATTGTTGGAAGTTCCCTATCCCAGACTTAGCAGTGATCTCTGCTATCTGATCCTCAATGAGGTTGAGATCCTTTTTAGCCAAAACTTTCTTCTCTTTTTCCCATTTGATCACCTCAGTTTTTAGCCTTTTCAGCTTCATAGTTAGACGCTCCATTGGTGGCAAAAAAACTAAGTCAGAAGAGGAAACCCATACATGTTCACCCATCTCAATAAACCCATTCTCCTTCAACCACCCATGATTGAATTTGAATGGTCTTTTCACCAAAGCATCATGTGACTCAATTTGGAAGATGGTAGGGTAGTGGTTCGAGAACTTGTTCAGATCAACCCAGGATCAGTATTTATCCAGCTTATCAATCAGTGAAATGTTGAGGAAGAATATGTCCAAGAGTTTTGTAATCCCCTCATCACCCAAATGACCATTCCTCCACGTAGGGAAAATAGGAAAGGGTTGAACATCCACCATTTCCCATCTTTCAAACAGATCTGAGAAGTAAACACCAAGAGGATCTTGTTTTTCTTTCTGTCCCTAGATTTCATTTGCCGACCAGGTAAAATTTAAATCCCCATCAAGAATCAGACTTGGAATCATAAAGGTACCCTCACTCTCCACTTTGTCCCATTAGAGTTATTTTTAGTGATAAGGACCATATATATTTAACAAAATGATTTCTTCCGAGAATCCTATGAGACTTCCATTAAGGAGTATTCCACCAGACACAGTGAAATCCTTTAGGTCAAACTTACTTGGATCCCATGCCACTAGCATGCCCCTCGAGAGACAAATAGAATCAATGGAGACCACCTCCCATTCCTTTTTGATGCCCAAGAAAAAATAGCATGCTTTTACCCCAGGAACCATAGTTTCCTGTAAAATTAGAGGAAATTTGGGGTCTAAAATGGGCCTTATAAGAAAACGTGCCAAAATAAGTTTTTGTGAGTTGGAATTCAAGAACCAATAGAATTTCAATCAAATAAGTCAACCATAATGGTTGAATTGACATATTTGTCATTAAAAAAAACTACTTTTTTTGTTTGTATTTTCGACATATCTCATTGTGTTTTTACTCAAATTTCGATCGGGAGAGCTCGTTGGATGTGGAATTTGATTCCGCATCCAACGAGTACCCACACTGCATACTTCTGACAGACCCCACTACCCAAAAAATAAGAAATACCTAAAAAAACGTGATGATGACATCATCATCACATTTTTTCAGGTATTTCTTGTTTTTTGGGTAGCGAGGTCCATCAAAAGTATGCAGTGTTGGTACTCGTTGGATGGGGAATCAAATTCTACATCCAACGAGCTCTCCTGATCGAAATTTGAGTAAAAACACAGGGAGATATGTCGAAAATACGAACACAAAAAGTAGTTTTTTTCTTTCTTCCTCCAAAATTAATCAATATTATTTTATTATTTTCCTTAGGAGGCCCATTTTAGACCCCAAAATTCCTCTAATGAAGATTACATCAGGCTTTATTCGGTCCAGAAAACACCGAAGGGAAGAAATTTTTTGAAGACCCCCCACTCCCCTAATGCTTATAGATGCACAAATCATTTCTTAACTCTAGCAAGGGATTCCATGCTTCTAAACACCCTGGATTTTGAAGTAGAAGAGGATAGATCAAGAGTGACAGATGATTCGATAGGGAGATCAGAAATGTTCCCTTTTTTACAGTTCATCACACTTCGAGTCTTGACCGAAGAAAAATCATTGTTTAGACCCCCATTTATGGCTCCTTTTGTGAATTTTCCTTGGGGAGGGATAATAGAGACCATCTGGGAAGGATCCACTTTTTCATGCCGAACCAATAGCTCTGTTGGAATGGGAAAGCTTGAGTCATATAGGTCGAAAAAAGACTACAAAGGGACTTTTATCAAGGTATCACGGTATGAAGGAGTCGGAGAGGGATGTAGAGAAGTACATGGAGGGAGGGAGGGTTCATAAGAAAAAGGATCCTCCTCTACAATTTTTATGATACTCACCCGAGTATTGTAATGTCCCTTGGGAATAATTTTCCCAATGTGCTCAAATTCACCATGCTTCAACTCTAGGTATATGGATACAACTGATTCCAAACTCCTCCAATTACTTTAAAACTTGGCAAGGAAGGTCATGAGGGGTGAGGGGACACATTGACACATCTATCATACATATAATCAACTTATATACCCAACCATTGTCTGCAATTTGCAAGGGAAGAAGTTTCGGGACAAGACTAGTCAATTTGGGAGGTGGAAATCCCCCTTGAGTCCTGGAACAAATCTCTTCCAAACACTGTACAACCTCCACTAATTCTTGGTATGAGACTTGGATCTATTATAAGGCATTAATTAAATTATATTTGCAGCAATATATGTGTTTTGGGGGTCGAATAGGTATCCAAGAGAACTCAGGCAATTTATTAGTAATTTTGAGGCTCAAACCTCCAATGGTAGATGGCTCCAAATAGCTCCAAATGATCTCAAATTGTACCAGAATGTGTATGAATGATGTTAATACATAAAAATGGTGTTTATAGGTTTCTTTCAACCATCAAATGACTTCTACAGCTCACTTTGTAAATCTGGTCAATGTATGGAGTTTTACAAGCAACTTGTGGTTCAAATCTCCTAGAAGTAGATGATGAAAATGACTTTCCAAATGCACTCAACCCAACTAAAATTTATGAATGGAAGAATAGGAATTATAAATGACATCAACAAGAACTCATATGCATCACCATTCAACTTTTAATGTCTGTTATAACTCCCTTAAATCATATGCAAAAAGACTAGTTTCAACCTTGGGGGAAATGATAGGAAATCTTCTCCAAATGCTATGAAACTCAACAAAATGACTCCAAATTCTTATGAACTCAACATTAAACTCATATAATACATCAATAATATTCCATTCATCCATAAATCATCATTATTTTATTTATCCATTCGAATCCATCAACATTGCATTGGTTCACAACAAGGTAGTAGGGAAATGGCATTGTATCTTCATTGTTTAACATTTTTACATGAAATATTTTGGTATTTCGACCCGAGAGTCTTATGAACTTGAAATACATATAATTTACATCAAAGAATAAAATTATAGGGAATTATAATCTCCCCCAAAGAGATCAATAGCTCACAAAGTGCGCCTCAATCCATAGAGCAAGAATATGATGAGAAAACTTTGAATAGATGAAAGAACAAGCTGATCTTGAAGTGTCCATGAGATTCCCTATATATTGCACCTGTAACTTATGACTCCATTAAATCTCCATTAAATACTTGAATGTCCTTTCCACACACCAACTTGGATGGGAATCTTTCACCCTCGAAATTGGCTAAGGAAAGAAACTAGTCATCCACTAGCTCTCTCTCTTCACAAATGCATATTTATCAAATGATCAAAAGCTGCCTTCATTCTTTATTCTTGAAATTTATAAAGTTTCCAAGCTCTCTATGGGTCGAATTCCTTCCAAGAGATGCATTCCAACTCTAGTTGGGAAGAGATTCCAAAGAATGCCACTTGTACAACAGTTCCTAGTATCCCACTTCCACCAAATCACATGTGGAAGCATCTTAGCTTCCCTAACTCCCTTGAGAGCCATCTTGGATCTATTTTTATCCCTGACATGTCATATATGTCAGATTTCAACCTTCATATATTATTTGTGTCATAGGTATCATAGCATCTTCATCATTGTTGTCATAGAGCTAGGGAATCTAGTCCAAGTGTCTCACTAGCTCCAAAATGCATCTTCCTCTTCCATGTGAGTTACTCTTCCACTCCAATTATACCTTAATTGATTCATGCCAAGTATATTGACCTTCCAACTCATCCCAAGACCCTTGGGCTTCTTATGGATTCGAAATGACAAGAGGAGGATGCCATGTGGCATAGAAAATCTAGCTTGTGTGGGTCCCACATCCTCCATGTGTCTTCATCATCAATTACCACTTTGATTTTCCCTTGTATTTATTTATTTAGCTCCTTTATTAAATATTTATGCCATTCTAATGTTCAAACATCATTTATTTTCCCCCTTATTACAAATCCCAAAGCTTCCACCCCCAACCTAGGAAACTAGTAATTCCCCCCCTTGGCAATTATTTGACCCTTAGCATCAATTTGACAAACTCTCATGAATATGGAAAATGTGATTAGGCCATTGTGACCCAATGAAAAATTTGGGACATGACAAGTATCCAAAACCCTAAACCCTATTTTTTTTTTAATTATAGGGTTGTGTTCCCTGCTCAATGAGTTTAATCCAGGGAAGGATTCTTCTGATATTTTGTTTTTGTCGACTGGACACCCTTCCTAGGAATTTTGTGGCTCATTCCCCAAAGTGTTTACAGGGATACCCTTATAGAAAAAAGTTTCCCCCAAAAGAGGAGCTTCGCCCACAAGTCCCCCAAATTTCCCAAACCCTTTACATACTCTATTTTCGACGATTTTAATGATGAAACAAAGGAAGGGTTAAGGAATTTAAGCTTAACTAGAATTGGTTGGTCCACTAGCAGCATACCACCCAAGGAGTTCGGAGAAATTTCATCCAAGGTCGAGATTTTCTCAAGAGCCGCAACGCTGGAGTCATCAGATGACCAATCTTCAATAAATTCATTCTCGCTACCAGAGTCTAAACCAGAAGATGTGAAGAACTTCCATAAACTCCCAATCTCTTTACACTTAGAGCATCAGAAGGGAATACCCCAATAATCCAGGGGCAGAGAAAAAGACCGACCTCACCAGTCAATTACCATTTTCTCAAATAAACCCTTGGACGTATCGATCTCCACCAGGATCCTTCCCAACCTTCTATCGATCCCAAACGACATCTCCTCCTTCAAATGAATAAATCACCCAAGGTGATTTCCAATGGCTACGAGCAAATCCATGTTCCATAAGACAAAAGGGAGGCATGGGAGGAGGATCCAGAGGTGTCTCTTTTTTATCCCCTTAGTAGCCAGATCAAATCCATAATGCCACCATTTCAACATTAGGTTTCCATGGCCCTTAATCCAAGTACTATCTAAAACAAATGTAGCATGAGATTCAGACATAAATACAAACCCATACCAACCTTTCTAAAACATGTAGATGGACGGCTTGTATCCTAGGACAGGAGACCAGACAACTAAATCCCAGTATTCTATATCATGATTGTGCATGGCCTTGTAGCTAAACTTTCCAACTAAACCCCAAGCGATATTCCAACCACACTTTATAGACTGGCCCCTTACCTAGGGTCAATTTGTCCTCATCAAGATGAATCTTCCATTGTCTGTACTTAGCTCTTTGAGGCTTTTTAGCCAATTTTGACCAGCTTGCTATGGCGCCCTGACAAACCCTAGCATTTCCACCTTTTGAACCCTTCTTAGTGAGTTTTGAGGACAGAGGGGCCTATTCTTTAGCAGCCACGACATCCAAATTTTTTGGGTCATCCACCAAGGTAGACTTTGTTCCAAGCTAACCAGCCACACCCTTTCCTAGGACAAACATTGAAAAACCTTCTTCCACCAAAGACTCCGACAAAAATGTCCCTTTCAAAATTGATAGGTTTTATAGACAGTGGCCTGATTTAACTCTCATTGTAGACCGATAAGATAATGTCATAGGGTCCATATTCCTTGCTACCTTACAAAAAACAATATATTTTACCCCCGACTTTTTCCTATTAACAGTGCAAAGGTATATTCCTCACTATGGTTGTGACAGGAAACCCTAGACAAACCATACTTTTTAACCCCCTTGAGGTTAAACCTATAAAACCCCGAAACCAACAAGAAACCCAAAATATATTTTTGGAACCCACCCTAAAACGTGAAGAAATCCACAGTTTCACCCCAAATGCATTGTTCGACGCATCTGTATATCCCATCTGCAAAGGGTGGAAGAAGTGTGATCGCCTCAAAACCCTATATCACCCACTCCATGTGTGTCGACATAGAAACCCTATCTCAGGTTCTACCCCCTTCAAGAAAGCTTATAAGAGAACAACATCAATAAATTTACAGATTTTCAAAAAATGTAATTTAAATAAAAGCCTGTGAACATAACACTTGGCATAAACATTTACATATTTGTGTAAAGCACGGTTAATTTCATTGTATATTGTGATGTTCAAAATAGTCTTTGTTTTTTAATATTTAGTTTATATTTTTGAAATACATTATCGGTAATAATCCTTACTAACTTCTTTATTTGGAACAACAAGGACTCACTGGCTATGTCCACTTTTGAAATGAATGTTGTTTGTTTTAGTTTGTAAACAATGTCATATATTCATCATGAATTGTGAATTGTTTTCTTCAACCAAACTCACAATATATGCCCACTTTTGAAATGATGTTGATTGTTTTAGTTTGTAAACATTTTGATGGTTTATAAACATTTTAATGGGGTATTATAAACTTCAATACACTTCAATCCATAAACATAATTTGTTTGAAAAACTCTCATCTTGACAAATTCGTTGTGGGCAAATGACCCATCATTTCAAGAAATTGAAAGAGGTTTTTGTGGAAAATGTAACTAGTTCCAAGTATGTGGTTTTATTTTCAATTATTGACAAATGGACAAAATGGGGCATGCATTTTACTAAGTAGTCCATAATGTGACTCTAAGCATAAGTTTTTTGAAAAACTACCATCTTAGAAAATTCATTGCCGACAAACGACCCATCATTTTAGGAAACTTAAAGATTTTTTTGTGAACAATATAACTAGATCTAGGCATGTGGTATTAAGTTCAATTATTTACCAATGGGAAGAAAGGGAAGTGCATTTCACTGAGCAGTCCATACCTTGACTCTAACAATAATTTGTTTGAAAAACTATCATCTTGGCAAATCCATTTTGGGAAAACAACCCACCATTTCAGAAAACTGAAAGTGGGTTTTGTGAGAAATGTAACTAAATACAAGCATGTAGTCTTACTTTCAATTATTGACCAATGGACGAATTGGGGAATTCATTTTACTACGCGGTCCATAGCTTGACTTTAGCATAAGTTGTGTGACAAGTTGCCATCTTGGCAAATTCATTGCAAGCAAATGACCCATCATTTCAGGAAACTGAAAGAGGTTTTTGTAAACAATGTAACTAGCTCTAGGCATGTGGTGTTATTTGAATTATTGACCAATGGACAGACTTAGGCGTGCATTTTACTAAGCATTAGCTTTAATCTAAGCATAATTTGTTTGAAAAACCACCATCTTGACAGATTCATTGCGAGCAAATGACTCGTCATTTCAGGAAACTAAAAGAGGTTTTTGTGAACAATGTAACTAGCTCCAGTCTCGTGATCTTACTTTTAATTACTAACCAATGGACATATTGGGGCATGCATTTTACTGAGCATTTCATAGCTTGATTTTGAGCATAAATTGTTTAAAAAACTGCCATTTAACAAATTCATTGCAGGCAAATGACCCATCATTTCAGAAAACTGAAAGAAATAGGTTTTTGTAAACAGTTTAACTAGATCCATGCATATGGTTTTATATTCAATTATTGACCAATCAAAAAACTAGGGCATGCATTTTACTGAGTATTCCATAGCTTGACTTTGAGCAAAAGTTGTTTGAAAAAATCTCATCTTGGCAGATTCATCGCGGGTAAATGACCCATTATTTTAGGAAACTGAAAGAGGTTTTTATGCACAATGCAACTAGTTTCAGACCTGTGGTTTTACTTTCAATTATTGAAAAATGTACGGACTATGGAGTGCATTTTACTAAGCAGATCATAGCTTGACTATGAGCATCAATTGTTTGAAAAACTTCCATCTTAGCAGATTCATTACAGGGAAATGACCCATCATTTTAGGAAAATAAAAGAGGTTTTCATGATTATGTGAGAAAGTTGTTCATCCCCCCTAATCCTTGTTCATCCAAAAAAAAAACCCTAAACCTTAAACCATAACCCCCTAAGCATGAGGATGATGTGAGAAAGTTATTCATGTTATTTAATCCCCATTTAAAGCTTTTGGTAAACAACTAAAGGGTACAATGACATCATGTTATCACTAAAGGAATTCTACATCTACACACCAAGAAACAAGAACAAGGCAAGACAAATATACCCACCAATTAACATTAAATTTTTTTATAATAATGCACCCTTTTTCAATTCATAATAGGAGATAGAACCCCTAACCAAGGTTATTAGACCTACAACCAAGATTTACCTTTTATTATAGTAGGACTAAACTAGGTTGAATATCCTATTAAATAAAAATACCTTAAGTATGCAAATTTTTTAAAATATGATTACATATATCTTATATTCAAAACAATATAAATCCAAAGCATTAGGCACAAAGTATGCAAAGTTTTCTCGTTAATTTATATTTAAAAATATATTGAATATTTCACTTGAGAATATGAAATGTTGCAATTTTTATATGAATATTTCTCAAGGAATAATACTTGAAGTTGCAACTTTTATATGAATAGTTCTCAAGGAATAATACTTGACCCCCTAACTCCTAATTCCTTAAACCTTAACCCCTATTTCCTAATCCATTCAACCTTAAGAACTTAACCCATAATCCCTAAGCCCTTAACCTTTAAACCATCTAACCTATAAGCCCCTAACCCCTTGACTCTTAATCCATTAACCCCTAATTCCCAATCCCTTAACCTATAAGCCCTAAATCCCTAATCCATTAACCAATAAGCCCTAAATCTCTAATCCATAAGCCCTAAACATTTGATCTCTAATGCCTTAACCCATAAGCCTCGAGTCCCCTAACCCCTAAGCAGTTGACCTTTAATCCCTTAATCCTTAATCCCTAATCCCTTAACCTATAAACCCTTAACCCCTAAACCCTAACCCATAATCCCCTAAAACTTAAACCATTAACAAATAATCCATTAACATTTAAACTCCCTAACCCCTAAACCCCTAAGTCCTTGACCCTTGAATATCCCTTAAACCCTAATCCATAATCCTTTAACCCATAATCCATATGCCCCCGATGGGTCAATCCCTTAACCCATAATCCCTAAACCCCTAATCCCTAATTCCTTAACCCATAAGTCCTAAATCCCCTAACCTCTAAGCCATTAACCCTTATTCCCTTATGCCCTAATACTCAATCCATTAACCCCTAAACCTGTAATCCCTTAACCCATAATCCCTAATTAAAATACCTAACCCCTAAGCCCTTGACCGTTAAACCCTTAACCTCTAAAATCCCATATCCCCCTAAACCTTAAACCCCCAAACTCTTAAATCCTAGATCCTAACCCCTCAACCCATTACCCCTAAACCCCTAATCACTTAACCCTATAACCTGTAAACCTCCTAACCCCCTAACCCCTAAATTCCTTAACCCCTAAGTCCTTGAACCCTGAAACCACTTAAAAACTAATCCCTAAGACCTTAACCCCTAATCCCATAAACCCTTAACCCCTAACACTTTAAACCATAACCGTCAGGAAAATTATATCACTATAAATAGCCAACATAAAAATGTCAACCCAGGGCTTGTAAGCTTCAAGGAATCAACACAATATGTGTAGCATAGAAGAAAGAATCAACGATTTTTCACAGATGTCCTGAAAAATCACGAGACTTTCGGACCAACGATTTTTTTCGACGAAAAAATTGAACATCGCGCGGTGAAGGAAAAAATCATGCCACGTTTTCTATCTTCTGTACGGGTTCATTAAAGGCGATTTAGGGTTTGATTGATCATTTCTCCTTGGAGAACGACGTAGGAGAGGGACATTGTTTCACACTCACGAATGTATCCATGAGAGTTTTATCAAGATTCAAGCACACCCGGAGGAGGAGCAAGAGGAGGAACAATTGCGCAGTCTTCTGTCTGTCTTAGCACTTGAAGGGCAGTTTGAGCCCATTGAGGGACGTCTAAAGGGTGTTTAGGGTTTGAATAGCTCTTGCTCAAGGGAAAACACAAAGGTAAGGTCATTTTTGTTAAATCTATGCCATTTTTTGTTCATTCTAAATTCTTCCACTGTTAATGTAATTTCTTATTTCAAAACTTACACGCTAGATTTCCCATAATTTTGTAATTTTCTCATAATTTTTAAGTAGCTGAGTGACACATATTAGAATTCAATCTAGATTCTAGAATCTAGATATTAAAATTTTAAATAAATGATAATAATAAATATCATAAATTATAAATTATGATACATAATAACTATAAGTATTAACTTATTATGTATAACAATGTAACATTAAATTTATAATTTATATAAATTTTGAAATTTAGTTTTGAACAGGAGGAGGCGGGAGCTGAGAAGCAACAGCAGGGGAAAGAGGAGGAGGAGGAGCAAGAGGAGGAACAAGAGGAGGAGGAGGCAGAGCGCTTTGACCCAGAGGACTTCATGGAGGGTGATGTGGCTTCATCAGCACCACCTTCTACACTGGTCGATGTATCTAGTCCCTCATTGACACCGGGTGCAGGGCCAGGACCTTCTACTATTAGGGGCAGGCCTAGCAAACAACCCATGATATTTTCTCGTAAATTAAGGGGAAGAGGGCATTGTTTTCAGAGACAGATAGTTAGCTACTAGTTTTGTGAGGTCATTTTTTATTGGACCGTTGGTTTCCCACTTTTGAGTACTATTGGACAACTATATTCAGACTTTCAGTATCGACTTTTATGTCTCATATTATATTTGGCATGACTACATGATATATTTCAGTGATTTTTCTATATTTATGTGCCAATGTATTTATTTGATGTCATTGTTGCTTTGTATGCTTAAAATTATGAAAAAAATGAATATATTTTGGGTTTTTCAATATTTGCCGCGGTTTGCCGATTTTTTCGTCAATGTTGTCGAGAAGATGTTTTATGGACCCTTGCCGATTTTTTTGCCAATGCCAATGTTTTCTTCTACGATGTGTGGTATTGAATAAAGAACCCAAACTAAATTCACGAGACTATCAAATTATCTTCAATCTTCATAAGTTAACCCAACATCAACGTGAAATAAAACTAGCTTTAACAATTCTAAAGTTCTAATATTTCAAGTAATCTCATATAATGGCAATAGAAAATAATGATATTGACTCCACAACTGCGCAATGTCAATGATGAACTAATACATGCAAATTGAAGCTTTACTGAGGCTTGTCATCAGTTCATCATTTCTCAATTCGTATTTAAATCCTTTTTCAAAACACAATGGTTCTGTAGAGACTGTTATTAATATTACCTGAGATTCACTTTATTCACTGGATGAACAACACAGCTCATTAGTTCCTTATTGATTTTTCTTAATGATTGAACAAGGACTAGCCCAATAGTGCCATTAAGTCTATCACTGCCAGAAGATACAATCCTTCCATTAAGTCTATCACTGCCAAAAGATACAATCCTTTCCCTTGGAAAACAAGCACTGATTGATATCAATTTAGTTCTCTGCAATTGATCTCAAATAAACCATAGAAAAGATGGAACTGATCATACATTCAGATTGCCGATCTACTTCTCAACCATAAGCTCTGAAAACATGATTGATTAAATCAACTTCCACCCTCCCAATTCATAAATCACTTTTAACCAAATAAACACTGCTAGCATATACTCGGAATCCAGATCTGTTCACTCAAAACAGTCTCCTCTTCAATGTAAAAACATAAACATCAAAGCCAATCCACTGTTGCGATTTACTCCCCTTATGACATTCAATTCATCAACTAAAATTGCATCAAATAAATTCTAAGATCCAATACCCACTGACACCAATTTAAATCCAAATCAAACTTCCAAGCCACTAGTCTTCAACTCAAATAAGCAAATACTGAAGTCTAACCTAATTCTGTAGCATATACCTAAATGCATACTCCTTTAAAGTAAAGAGAACACTGGAAATGAGATTCAACCAATTTTGTACTCATTCCATCACTTAATTCGCAATTCCAAACTTGTATCCAAATAAATCTCTCAAAGAAAAAACAAACTGTCATTTAACTATTCAAATGCTAATATTGGGAACTCAATAGAAATTCTAGAAATGCTGAGCACATAGTTACCGATTGAGTCGAAGGACCCTTTCCAATTTCAAATGGATAATCATTGAAGCATTATATGAAGATATAGAACTGAAATCTGAATATTCAAATAGCAATCTGGTTCAAGCTCCATACACATCATTTCTCTGCACAACAATAGTCTATTTGAATGAAACATAGATACAACGACTATTCTATCTTAATTCCTCCCCACCTCCTTCTATGTTGATTGGCGTAGGCTTATATTTATAATAACAACATTAATTACAAGAATAGAGTTCTTCAACAATATCAATGACAAAGATGACAACAAATCCCTGAGATGTGGAATCAAATCATAAATCGAGGAAGTCAGTCGAGCTGCCCAATTTGACCAAAAATGGCTTATCACGAATTCTAGAAAAACCGGTTTTGGAAAATGAGAATTGCTCCTAAACCGTTTGAAATTTTGGAAAAATTCTCGCACTTGAACAAATATGGACCTTTCTGCACAAAACCCAGATGGCAGATTTTCAAAAATCAGCTTCATCGCATTGGAATTTGTTCCTAAACTTGATTCTGTAGAAAGTGGCGGGAATTATCTACGCATGATTTCATTTTCATTCATTCATATCGTGCCTGCTAGGAGAAAAATCCATGTGCCAAACTGAAATATGGTAAAATTAAATGTGTCCTCCATGCATTGAATCAACCATGATTTCCAAATCTTCCCAAACAGATTATAAAAATTACCTTTCACTTATGAAATCGATGCAACCTCCTTTTGGAAAGATAATAATGAATTTAAACAAATATTTCATCCATATTAATGCTATATGCAATGCATCCCTCCTATATGAATATTGCATCCACGTTGCACACATATATTTCATCAATTTTGTTTTTCTATTCAAATTCGACTTGCATTGGCTTTCCTTTGAAAGTGTTGCCTAAAAGTTTGATTGGACTTCTGGAAAATGTTGATAGTGTCGATCCATGAGGGAACCTCAAGCTTTTAAAATCCATATCTTTGATTTCCTCAAAATAGTCTGTAAATGTTGCTACCATAGAATCTGGTAGCGAACAAGGAGCAAAATGGGTACTGAACAACCTAAACTTTGTTTTTCATCAATATGTTAGTCAAAATCTAAATTTAACTCTTCAAACGATAAAATAATGACTATTGTATCATTGATTACCTAATATTGCTTGGAGGTAAGTTATGGAGTAAAAATGCAAGGAAGAAGGATTCATGATGGCTTATATTCTAGTGCTACCATAGGCAAAGATAGACAAAAATTTAGCAAAAATTGGGCTTGACAATATCCCCATAATCCTCTAATCCATCAACCCCATACCCCTAATCCCTTAACCCCTAAACCCCATAATCCCTAATCCCTTAAACCCCAATCCTTTAACCCATAATCACTAATGCCTTAACCTTTAAACCCCCCAACCCTTAAGCCCCTAATGTGTAATCTCTTGAACTTTGATCCCTAACCCCTAATCCCTTAACCCATAAGCCCTAAATCCCTAATCCCTTTACCCATAAGGCCCAAATCCCCTAGCCCCTAATCCCTTGACCCTTAATCCCTTAATCCCTAATCCCTTAACCCCTAATCCCTTGACTCTTAATCCCTTAAGCCCTAATCCCTAATCTCTTAACCCCTAGTCCCTTAACACCTAAAACCCTATCCCCTAATACCTTAAACCTTATGTCCTTAACCCATGATCCCTAAGCCATTAACCTTTAAACCCCATAAGCCCATAACACCTAATCCCTTAACCCTTAAACCCTAAACCCTAATCCCTTAGCCCTTAATCCCTAAACCCTTAACATCAAATCCTAACCTTAAGTCCTAAACCCCTAATCCCTAAATCCCTTATCCCATTAACCCCCAATACCTCAACAACTTAACTATTTAAACACAGTACGCATTAAATTGGAATCTAAATAGGACACACAAAACTTGAATCTACAGAGGAAGCTAAACTAGAAGCCAAAAAAGGAGTGAATAAGGAAGCCAAAAGAGAAGCTAAACTAGAGGCTATACAGGAAGTTGCACAAGAATCCAAATTGGAAAATAAATCCAGTGCTAATTAGTGCCAACTAGTCATACATGACGCAAATAACGTCATAATTAGTGCCAACCTGATTAATAGATCCAATTTTTAAATGGAAAAAAATACTTTAAAGTAGTGAATAGATGATCTAGGATGTTTGTGTTCTATGAATTATAAATTGAATTGCATAAAAGAATGTAAATGAATCTCAAAAGCACATAAGAAGTAACATATGCATGAAAGATAAAGAACACACATGAAAAGTAGAAACCATATGATAACGGAGTTCATTCCAAAAGGAACTACGTCTCTGGACCCGCTTCTCAAATGGAGAGGTCAGTTTATAATATCAACAATACATTGATACCTTGGTGGCTGAAAATGGAGAGAAGTCATTTCTTGGATCCACAAATGGGTTACACCAGCGGCTCTGCAACATGAAGACGATGAAAAATAAGTATAAATGCCCCCACCTTCTTCTTACACAAGCTACAAGAACACCTTCCTCTCTGTTTCCCAATAATGGCTATAAGGAGGACCAAGACTCAAACTCTCACCAAGACTATCTCCTAAAGTTCTCACTCCAACATGGATTTCACCAACAAAAGGAATGGGCAATTCTGCACCAAAAATATGGACTCTCTCTGCCCAAAATGGATCCTCTCTATAGAAAATGGATACCCGATATTGACTGATAACCTTGAGTTGTACATAAATATTTGTTTTCCTTAACCATTAAAATAATTGGAAAAATGATCAGTAACCACCTCTTTCAAGTTCTTCTAATTACTCATAATATGTCCATGTTCATCCTTAATCTCCTAGATGGAGTTATAATTCCTTTTTGAAATTAGCATATTGATGGGAAAATATGGTATTTCCATCTCCTTGACTTAACCAAACTGCTTTACTTTTTAACCTCCAAATTTCTTTCTCTATCCTTAGATTTTTAAATTTCCTAGATTCCAAACTAGCAATCAGATATCTATCCTCTAGAAGGAAACCCTCAATCTGGTTTTCAATATATAAGGTATCTAGTTGCTCCTTCAAATCTACCATCTCCTGCCTAATGTTTGTTTTTGTTTTTTTTTTGTTTTTTCCCATTTTATGACAACCCTCTTCAAATTAGTCAATTTAGCAACCATACCTTTTATAGTAGAATCTTTAAAAAAGTCCCCTTCAAAAGCCCAAATTTCCTTAATCAAGTTCCTGAACTCTACATCTTTAAGAAAAGTATGGTTAAATTTGAAATGGAAGTTATCTCTATAAGAGTTACCATCAATTTGTATAACAATAGGAAAATGATCATATATACCAGAAGAGGTAGTCCAAGACCTAAATCTATCCATTGTGATTGCAATATTCCCTTCCATAAAAAAAACTATCCAATCTTTTCCCTATCATGTCACCACCCAATCTACCATTCCTCTAGGTGGGACCCAATTTTGAAGGAGTAACATCCATACGATTTGAATTCTAGAAAAGGTTATGGAAATAATCTGCTAAAGATCCATGTTGACCTTTGAACCCCAAAATTCATTAGCCATCACTATAAAATTGAGGTCACCACCCATAATGAGACAGGGATTTTTTTAAATACCAGTGGAACCAACCATATCCTAGAAATATTTACAGCCAGAGTGTGGCCCATAGAAATTTAGAATCCTAACTTCATTATCCAAGTCCTTAATCTTACCCTCCAATAATATCCCTGCACAAGTGAGGAAAGGTCTGAGGGCCACCTCCTTAAGATTCCAAATAGATAGAAAAGCACCAGAAAGACCCAAAGAAATAGTGGCATAGACTTTCCACCCTATAAAGAACTTCAAGTACACCTCACATGCCTTATTCCCCAAACAAATAGTCTATTGTAACATAACAATAACTGGATTAATTAATTCAAAATATATTTTGAGGGCACTAAAATTGGGAGGATCCCCTATCCCATGAATATTGAAAGAGGTAATTAACAATAAGGAACCAAGTTTGAGGGATCTGAAGCTCTAAGAGACCTAGAAGTAGAGGAAGTATGCAAGTCTGGATTGTTCTTCTATGCATCATATATTCTAACAAATATTGGAATGTAGTTGATATTAGAGTCATTCCTACCATCTCTCACCCCATATGAGTATTTTTTCTTTTTTTGTTTATTATTGTAATATTTTGACACATGATGGAATTTATAGAAAGAACATATGGATTGGGGGAATTGTTATTAGAGAAATTTTGTAGGGTGGTTTTGTTAAAAGCCTCCTTATAAGCAATCTTAACAGAAGAAAAAATGGTCTCTGAAAAACTTCCCAAAGAGGGAATAAGAGGGATTTCATCAAAGACAACTAGTAGAGGACTCTTATCAGAGTCTAGGTTTACAACATTACTTTTGGGAATACCATACTATCACGACCCAAACAAGTTAATGACTCATTATCACCCAAAGTAGATCCCACACACGGAAATAAAGAATTTTCAAATGTCTCAGAAACATTGAACAACAACAAATTGAGCAGATTTCAAAAGAGGATACATAGATATACAATCACCCCTATTAATAAACTCATTCAAATAATTTGAGGTTAAATTTTGAGGATAAGAGTTTAACAAAAAAAAAATTGGAGGGATCGTTGACATCTCCGCTCTTGAAAATAGGAATTGTGAGACTTGTTGTCCAATCTGTAGGGAATCCCTGCTGAATCACATTGTTGAATATTCCCGTAATGTGAGGTGCAAGAGTTTTTGAACCCCAATTTAGATATTCAGCTTGAAGTTCTACTAAATCTTTGGCTTTTCCAACACCCAACATTTTAATACCCACCTCGATCTCTTGCATGATGAAAAGCTTAGTAATGGTGGTGGTGTTAACTAAGGGGGGAGGGGGTTCAACCTTAGGATTCCGCTCATAGATTTTCCTTGCATACTCAAGCCACTGGTCTGCTATAATATTGTTTTCAGTTTGCTTCTTGCTCGCTTGAAGTTCCTTCCAAAATAGTTTGGGGTTATTTTTCCCAAGGAAGATTAGCTCTTCCCTCCTTGAGACCATGAAATCAATTTTTTTCTTTCTTATAATCTGCTTGTAGCTTTTTAAGTCTTTTTCTTTCCAGTTTGACTCTCTCCACCTTCTCCTTGCTTTTTTGCACTCCTCATCGAACCAAGCATTAACAAGAAATCAGTTTGTTTCATGTTTCCTATTCTTTTCTCTTTTCCATTTTGTGAGTGCCCTTTGAATTAAATTAGTTAGATGCTTATTATTAAGGCCTTGGGACAGAATTTCCTCCCTCTTACAAAGTCTCTCTAAAGCCTTCCTAATGATGTTACAGTTCTCTTCAGTCAAAATAATTCTTCCCTTTGCAAAAGGTTGTTGAATGTGCTGATTTTTTCCCCCGCATGTTGCTTATCAATCTAAAAAAGACATAGATAGATCGGTTCGTGATCAGATTTTAAATCCCAGAGTTTTCTCTAGTCATAACTTCCTCCATTTTCTCGCATAGGCCATGTGAACAAATTGCATAATCCACCACACTTGCTCCATTGTAGGTATTACAAGTGAAATTACCATAGTTTCATCTAGGCAAACCGTTATAGATTACTAAATCGAAAGTTCCACATAAGGTAAGCAACTGTTCTCCAAAGAAATTGCATCTTTTGTTGTCTTTTGAAATTCTTGTCCATTGATGATTTCTTTCTTCTGTAAGCCAAATAGGATTGCAATCTTCCCTATGACAAAGATGCTATCTTGTTCACTTGCGGTCCTGGTGTTGAAATCTCCTACTAGAATAATTTCACCTACTTGAGAATACTTCACAATATCATTTTTTAATGTTGCAAAAGGGTCTTTATGGTCGAGCCCCCTCCTTTTGTAAATTGTTGAAACTTGTGGGATGAAGTAGCATGCTGCAATTCTGATGAAATTTCCATTTTCTGATATTTTAAACCATATAAATTGTTTATTTGAGTCTTCTTTTTCTAGTTGAATGCAATGATCTACCTTTTTCATCACTGAGACCATGATACCTCTATGACTTTTTCCATTCTCTGCTGCCTTGATCCACACTGCCAACTTCATATATTTTTCAAAAAGGGTTGTCTTGCACCCTTCATGCTCATTTGTTTCCATGAGACATATTACCTCCCTATCTTCCGCAATAGGTCCTAGCCCAAGTCCACGCCTCCACGGGTATCCTCTACAGTTCCAACATACTAAGCTTAAGGGAACCTGGGTAGACCTTGATTTCTATTTGCTTTGGCATACAAGACTCAAAGTTGAGTCTACACCCCTATTTTCCCATCCTGACCTTGTTGCGATATTTTCTACTAAGGGATTTGCTATCACTTCTTGATTATTGTTTTGTTGTCTTGCTTTAGAAGGAGGACCAAAAACAACAATAACAACTTTGCCTTTGTATAACCATGCTCTTTTTCCCTCATCTCTTGTTTCTCTGACCTTTGACAACTCTTTTTTTCTTTCCTCTTGTTGCATGATAGTTAAGTCTTCCTCTAGAAAAAAGTGATAGCCCTTTAAGAGATGCTTCTTACTTAGAAGAGTTTGTTTGTCACGTGTACTTTCCATGATGAATTTTATGGGCCTGGCTCTCTCATCACTGGGTTTACTCACCCTCCATGCTTAGCAAATTTGGCCTTGCCAATTCAACTTGTCTTTTAAAAAGTCACTTGCAGGCTCCGGGGTACATTCATTCTTACCATACTCTCTCAAACCTTTAATTATTGTGTTTGTTTCTTTTCCTTGTCTTTGTTTGGTTTCCTTTCCTTGTTTGTTGTCTCTTTGGTTGCTTACTTCTTTTTCCTTTTCTATATTAGCAAGCTTGATAATAACTTGTGCCCACGTTCTGGAATTTTTGGTGGAACCTCCATTTTCTGCTTCTCTTACTTTCATTCCCTGGTTATTTGTTTGTTCATCTATTTTCCCTTCAACATTGGATGTTTTATTATTCAACACCCCTCTCTCTTCCCCTGTTGATTCTTTCATTCTTTGTCAGACTGCCTTTACATCATGCCACTCATTCTTGCCTACAAGAATAGCTTATTGCAACAATGTCGCTTGACCTTTTAAAACCTTGGTGCATTCTACTAAACGTTGATTTTCTACTGTTAACAGATGGATTTTAAGGTTCCTCTCATGCTCTTTGAATTCCAAAACCTCCAATCTCCTCTTAGTATTGAGTAGCTCTTGTACATATAGTGCAGATGACCAGGTGAGAGGTGTGGATGTGGGACTATATAGGGCAGGATCAGTGTTGTGTTTACCCCTGTTGCTACCTCACATTACGGGAATCTTCAACAACATCATTCAGCAGGGATTCCATACAGATTGGACAACTATCCTCACAATTCCTCTTTTCAAGAGTGGAGATGTCAACGATTCCTCCAATTATAAGACCATAATGAGAAACCCCTTGTTTGCAAAGCTATTTGGAAGCATGCTAAAAAATAGAATTAGCAAGTGGGCGGAAGAAAGGGACAAGTGTGATAAAGGGAAAGCAGTTTTAAGACCTAAACATTCCAAGGTGGACCATGGTATTACTTTAAGGCACATCATTGAAAAAGTGTGGGAGAAAAAAGAGGAAGCCTTTTGTTGCTTTGTCGATTTCAAAAAAGCTTTTGACATGGTTCCCAGGGACAAGCTATGGCACAGAATGTAGGAACTTGGGGTTCCTATACATCTTAGAGAAGCTATTCACAAGCTGTATGAGGAGGTCAAAGTCAAAATCAGAACATCTGATGGTATCTCCAAAAGTTTCAAAAGTGATATCGGGGTCAATCAAGGGTGCCCATTATCCCCTACCCTTTTTGGATTATGTATTGACAAACTTGAAGAGTGTTTAAACTTAGAGGGAGGGGATGGCGCACTCGTGGGTGAGTATGTGATAAGGCTTCTTTTGTATGCATATGACCTTATTTTGATTGCTAAGTCTTCTCTTGTCTTGCAAGAGCACTTGACTTCCCTTGAGCACTTTTGTAGAACAGTTGGGATGCAAGTAAATATTAGCAAGACAAAAGTGGTAGTTTTCTCTAGCAAAAGAAAACATAAACAACATAAGTTATACTTTGAATACAATACCCTTGAAGTAGTGGAATATTACAAGTACCTCATAATCAACTTCAACTAAAATTTGAGTTGGGAAGGCTCATGAAGACTTCACTTAGTGAACATCTCACATAGCACGTGCGATCGTGGGATATTAAAGAATACCTTTAATTTCCAGAGATATTGACCCAAACTCTTTTTAATGAAACCCCCTCCCAACACTTAAAACCTCCTCCCCACCCCTTTTTATACCTCAATCCTTATAAACCACCCTACCCACCCCCACCTTAAACCCCTTATCCCCCCCAATACCTGAAATATATTGGTTCAATTTTTAATAATTTTAAAACCCACAATATGAACTAACGTGATAGGATATTGGTCAACAAGTGAAGCCCACGTGGGAAGGATGCAGGTAAAAAAGAACTATTGGAGTTTGGAAAGCGTTTTATGCTTTCCAAAATAGGTGCAGAGAGACAGAGTTATGGGACTGGAAAACTATGCAAACCCTTTTTGGGCTCTTAGTGATCCCGGTTGTTCTCTATGGTTGTGAATTTTGGGCCAGCAATACCTATGACATACAGTGGAGGAAAATAGAAAAGATTCAAAAACACATGATCACAAGCAAGTTCAAGATTAAGAGTTCAATGCCACACGAGATCATGCTAAGTGAAATGGGGGTGGCTTCTATTGAAGAAATCTCTATGGTGAGACTCATAAGGTATCTAAAAAGACTTGAGAAAATGGAAGAAGGTAGATGACCTAAGGTTGTCTTCAATGACACATTGTGCAAAAGAAAGAAGACTTGGATGCGGAAAAATATTAAATGGCTTAGCAAGTGGGATATGTGCTTGAGCACGTGACCTACGAATAGTAAAGAAATAAAGGCTTTTGTTATCAATAAGTTCCACAAGAAAACTCAGGATAAAGAGCTATGGAGAAAGAGAAAGTATTATATTGAAGAGTTTAACCCTACCTACAATCAGCATCAAAAGGTGTACATAGGGGTCAATATACCTTGGAAAGACAAAATTCTTATTGCTCAATTAAGAACTAATTCCCATCAACTCCGTTGTGAGATCGGGTGCTAGAAAAGACCAAAAGAAGCTTGGGCAGAAAGAGTGTGTATTTTTTGCACCACTGGTAAGGTGGAGACATAAAAACATTTCATTTTAGAGTGTGAAGAATTTAAGGACAATAGGGACAGGTACGCAAATGCCATGACGGATAAATCTTGGGATGATTTATTTAACTAGGGGACTATGGAAAAATTGGGGGTGCTCATCATCAAGTTGAACAGACAAAGGATTGAATTGCAGAAAACAGTGTGTAAGTTGGTCTATCCCATAGGCTATTCTTAGCCTCGCGGATGTTAAAATATTTCATTCCTTCCTTCATCTAAATTTATTGTAGACTGTGTTTTTTTGTTTCGGAGCCATAGCCATTTGTTCCAATTCAACTATAGGATTCATTTATTTTTCAGAAATCAGTGATATCGCGATAAAATTAGGGTTTTATTTCATACCTGATAATAAGGAATTCTCATCCAATTAGTATTTAGCACAAACCTTAGGAAACGAGGGCACTTGGTTTAGTTGAAACATGTTTGATGAAGAGTAGAGAAGAATGTCCTTGGACTCCTCATATAACATAATACCTAGACAGTTCAATTTTAAGTGGTCGGTCCTTCTACAGAGGCACATCGAAAAGGAACACCTATGTAGTCTAATCTTTAAATATGTGTAGTTTCCCCTAGGTTTATATCCAATTCTGCAAGGAGTTCATGAGCCACATTTATATAAATATAGAATGTTGCCGTTATTGTGTTAGTTGCTTTCAATGGTTGATCATCTAGGTTTATGAAAGTACTCGCCTCATTTGCAACAACAATTAGCACCTCCTTTGTCCAAAATTGTAGGGGAAATCCAGGTCCATATTGTAACAAAAATTTTGAAACTGAGACCTTATGTGGGTGTACACAGGGAAATCTAAAAGGAAGTGGTTTTCATCATCAACACTTACAGTCTCACAAATGACAAATCCTCTGAGCCCATAGAGTTCTAGGATAGGCCCAATATCATGTTTCACTATGCATCTCATGAGTGTCGGTCCTTATTTTATCTATGTGGATCTTCTTCTTTGTTCTAGTTTAAAAAAAGAGATTATTTTGATCTTCAATCGTTGTAATATTAGAATTTTCATCACACCACAACTTCTCTTTGAACTTCGAAGTAATAATATTTTTAATGTCATCTATATTTTTCAAAGTGGTATTTTCATCAATCCCCCACATATTTAACCAAGACATAGAATTGTATGCCATCCTCACTTGATCCTTAGGTATTTTTTTGGAATTTAAAGTGATTTTCGAAAGTATCTAGTCTCTTAAATTATTTAATTTTTCCTTGTACATTAGGTACCTTGTCATAGCTATGCTCTCAATGGGGGGAAGACCCACTTTAATCAAGAGAATAGGGTATGGAGTATTGCTTTTAATTTTAATATTGTAAGTTATAAAATGGTTTTGTATTTGCTCAATCATTCTCCAAGATTCTCTAGAGAGGTTACAGCCCCAAAATTCACACCCATATAGGATAACGAGAGTGATCAGAGTTACAAAGAGGAATTTATTTTTATCCCACTTTATAATGTTTTCCAACTTATAATTGTTTTCAAGACCAAAATAAGATTTACACCCTCCATTGATCCTTTTCTTGATGTTGTAGTTCTAGTTAAGCTTTTGATGGATATCAATACCAAGAATTATGTAGGAATTCACTTCCTCCAAGTTGCTATTATCATACAAAAAATGAGTGTAAGTGACCTTATCGATTTTATCAACATAACTTTGGTTTTTGTCAGTATTAACGGTCATGCCCATACTAGAGTAGAAATCCTTGATAATTCTTAATTGCTTATCAAGATCATAGAGACATCTTACGAAAATAACAATATCATCAGCATAAATAAGGAGGATGATGACAATTCATACTAACGGTATGCCAGTGCATCCTGCCTCTATTAAACAACCTTCTAACTTATCAATGTATATACCAGAAAGGGTAGGGAAGAGGTGGAATCCTTGCTTATCTCCTATATTACAATTAATAACTTTGTCCAGCCCTCAATGTTCTTAAAATTGGAAATGGCATTTTGATGCAACCTTATTGCAACCGCTCTCAAGTCGAAAGGAACCTTTAACTCTTATAATTTTTCCACAAGTTATTTCTAGGCACTATATCAAAATATTTCCTAAAGTCCACAAAGCAACAAAGGAGATTGAACTTATTTTTGTGACATTCATCTACAATGATCCTGAGAGTAATGAGGTTGTCTGTGGTAGAATGATACCTTCTAAAACTGGATTTCCCTTTATCTCTCTGACCTTGACTTTCTAGCCATATGTTGATATTATTTTCCAAATTAATACCATATAACTTGGCTAAGAGAAGGCTAATCATAATGGTCCTATAATTAGAGGGATTATTTTTATTGTCGTGTTTAAAAATGCGTAAAATAAGGATCTAAGTTCAAGATTTAGAAAATACTTTCTTGACTTCTAGAATGAAAATCTTGTGGATGTGGGGGATGAGGAAGGACATCCAATTTTTAATCTTTTAGCTTGGTAGTTATTAATGCTTAAATATCGCACACATGTGACATTTTTGCAATTTACACAATAAAGTGTTATCAACATGTAGCATGCATCCCACTGAATACATCTCACAAGACACAAGAGGCAGCATGAATCTAAAAAAATGCCCAAAATCAGTCAAAATACAAGACCATGCGGCCAATTGTCTATTTCCATGCACTACATCACGCATTAATAGTTCAACGACTACACGACCAACAAGGGTTTTCATTTGAGATCCACGCGACTCACATAAACATTGGGATATCATCCACTGGTACCACATTAAAGACCCATGAAAGCTCTATTACCTCCAAGAATGCAAATTTTGGCTTCTCACACACTTGGGTTCACTGAGGCCCTCCTTTGTGTACCTTGGAGCTAGATCATGGATCATTGGGTTCACATTGGGATCTTGTTATTTCTTGGCCACATATTTTCCTATTAAATAAATCCATGAGCATGCTTATTAAAAAGAAGAAATCATATAAATTTTATGATGATGGAATTGTGCTTGAGTTCCCTCATATCTCACCTCTTCCCTCTTGTTTAGAATTCACCAAGCTCCCTTTCCACCTTCATCCAATGGGGAAAGTGTTCTTCTCATTTGTTATTCAATCTACTTGGAATCTAGTGTGGACTAAATACACCTCCCTTAGAGGTATTTTGTGTCTCCATTTGGATCTCACATCTCCTATATGTTGTACATGCTTGACCATTGTGCAATACAATAACTGGTTTGGCATCCTTTAGTTGTTGGATTTTTCATTCCTACCCCTTGTTTTTTGTTTAGTTTAGTTTTTATTTTCTTTCTTTTGTTTTGTTTCATTTCACTAACAAGCACTTGCAGGATCACTTGGAGCACTCATCCACCACAAAGGGGCACCTAATACTAAGGCCTTATTGCAGCCTATAAGGTTTTTCCCCTCACCAAGTGGTAAGGATTCACCCTTGTGCAATCTTTTTCATAACAATGTTTTTGGTGACTCCACTATGTTTTAATTCATTTCTCTTTCATTAGGTTATTGTTTATCAAGTGGCTAATTTTTATGTTTTATGATTTACAAGTGAAGAGTTCCATACCATTCATCCCATAAATTTAACCCACATTCAGTCATTTTATCCATTTTATTAGACGTGTGGTTCTCAATGTCTCGGTCATGTTGTTCATGCAGACAAAACCTCGACAAACGTTCTATATATGCAAGTTATTAGACCCCCTCCCATGAAGGTGTCTGTTTCAAGACAGTGCGACCTATCTGGATTGAAACCACACTATTGAGTGCCACTGAGTCTTTTTGTCATGATACCATGCATCTATTTTTTTGTTTTCACTCGATTATCCCATTTATTTTCTTCAGTTTTGCAACAATCTTGCAGCCCCATCGTTTCTCACTAATGAACTAAAACTAAGTTAACATGCAATAGTTACATGTTTCTATAGTAGTTTTTTCACATAGCCTAACATTAGGGAGTAAATGGATCATCCCTCAAAATCTACCTAGGCAACCCCTTTGAGGCTTTCAACGGACCTTATTGTTTTCACTATTATTCAAGAGTTCTCATGTTTCTTTGCGTACTTGATATCTTTAGTTAAAGTAGTGTAAATCCACTTTCGCACACAAGCAAGGACCTAAAGATTCTCCCCTCCCAAAGTATTATCTTCGCCTTGTATTCCATACAATCTTGGTGAATCAAAAACATGAGTGAAGTGTGAAATATCTCCATTGCACACTTAGATTATTAGCATTTTCATTTTTGGAAGCACCATTATCATCTTTAGAGTTAAAGCTAAATCTCCATTTGTATTTACTTTATGCTCTTTAGTTAATTGCAACGATAAATTTTCTTACTTCACGTGGGTTTTCCCACTTGTGCACATTAAGGGACCTAAAAGTTTTTTCAATACTAGTATTCTCTTCACCTCCGATTCCATATGATCTTGGTGAATCAGAAAGGAAGGGAATTGTGAAATACCTCCCTTACACACCTTAATCAAATCAAGACCCATAAAATCAACCCTTGTAAATGCTAACCAGCTAAAATCTGCCAAAAGAGGTCACAAAACAATATTTTATTTTGCTAGGATTGATTGGGATAGGCATCCAAACAACACCCGCCAATCTAGTTTCATTAGGAATTTTTGAAACATAGCATTGTTTACTTTTAGGGTACTATCAAAATCCTGCTATAAGAAAGTGTTAAAAGAATAATCAAATCAAATTTGCATCATGACCAAGGAGGTGAAAGTTGAGGTATAACTTCCCTGCTCTCCCCTACAAGTCACTCAACTCATTTAGGGAGATGACCCTATACCATGTAAGAAAAACCACTAATCAACACTTGGAGCAAGGTATCTTAGTGGCAAAACTTAGGGCATTTCCAAGGAGCACTTGTGGGTGCAAGTGACTCTTGAAGTAAAATATTTCCATTGGGAGGTGTTTCCAAGTCTCTTTGAATGGAACATTGGCCCCATCACTAGTAGAACTGGCTCTTTGTTATCTTCGCTAGTCATTTGTTGCATGGATCTCATTATCACCAAAAATTGTACTTTTGGAAGACCCAATTACATTTGAGAGGAAGGAAGTCGTGTCTTTAGGGAATCTAGATTTTGTTTTTCTTTTTAAATACAAATTCACCTAATTCGTAATTAAAAATAACCTACATGTGGACATATTTACACTAAGACGTCTTTGCACATATCACTCGCTTATTGCACTATTTTGCATCTATTGTGGTTGGAATATTTTTGCATATGTTCAATTTTGTGTATTTCCTAGTGTCACTCTCACTTTGAAACTAGACTTCCACCATAGAGGAAACCCCCACCTAAGCTAGTCCCACATACTGGAGGGCTTGTCCCAACTCTCTATGGGTGTTTTCTATTTTCTCCCAGTGGCACATGAGGGAGATCACCTGGTCGAGGGCACTCCTAGGACACCTTGATTGATTCCTCTAAGAGAGTTCANCCCCACATCAAGAATACCGCACCCTCTTCTCTCTTTTCGGGAAGAGTTCATACAACATCTTAATATTCCCATAGAAGACAAATATTACCGACACATATTTCTCGTTCTCCCCCTGGTGGACATAACACACTAAATACGATGGCAGCACTAAACCCAAACCTACCATTCATGTCCAACCTAAATCTCCTTGATTTAGAAAATTTATTCAATTATCATGTTAGTACGCAGATATTTTAAGGCTCTCACATACTTTGAATATTAGCAAAAGAAGACTATGGGCCAAAGAAGGGGCATTGCAAGCATAGAACCGTGAGCATAAAATCCTACAAGCGACCAAAAGTCGAGGATTGGGTGCTAATTATTGAGCAAGCGGATATCCATCGATCTCCAATCAATCGAATGGCTAAGATTAATAGTGCTCTGTTAACTAGGCAGAAATTTAAAATGAGCAAGGACTGAGTAGATCTGATGGTCGATCTATATAATCGACGGTCAACAAGAATCCCACATGGGGTGACGTGATAGGAAATTAAAATGAAAAAAGTGTCGATCACTTTTGAAAATTCATATTATATCTAACGGTTGAGGTTCATTGTGCATCTAAAATATGCACGTACTTTGAAGGGCTCCAACCATGCACAAAAGTGAAACTTCCATTTATTATGTGGCAACATGTGATTGATTGTGCATGCTTGAAGGTATTTTCATAACCTCTTGGGTGGGTATGTGTTACTGCCCTAGGAAACCAAGGTGGTTTCTGCATATGATAAAAAGTGAATACCACCATCAGCCTAGTCATCCTGACAGTTCTACTATATCCCACTGGGCCCATTGTCAAAGGTCACATCATTGTTTCTCTAATCCATTGATACTTTTCCAAGCATCTATCCTAAACCTGAGGCCCATTAAAAGTGATTTTTTGTCTGATTGCACAAGTCATTGTTTCGTGCACCTGTCGAGTACTAGTGAACTAGGGCTCTCAAGAAACCAGTACGTCCATCCAACGACCAGCTCAACTACCTAATCAAATTCATCATCTATGTCATTTAACCGAGTAAAATTATTTAAACCTGCCTACATTTGAATTTTACCATAGAATTGATAAAGGTTTTACCCTAATCTTTTTAGAATCCAAAATTTGCGTAAACCAAAGAAATTTCACCGCTAAAATGGCTCAACTTACCTCTGAAGTTTCCCCCAAACCTACCTAGGCGTAAAATGTATCCATATTTGACCACAAAGTTGATATTAGGGATCCATAAATTTCACATTTGAACCTAACTCAAACCTTAACTCAATCTAGATACAAAGAGATCATGGACTAGGAACCATACCAGCTATGGAAATCTAACCTAGTACACTATGTATGTCCTCACACCATACATTTCCTTGACTTTACCATGTGGTGCTTGGCTTATTACTCACCAATCCAAAGTAACATCAAAACCTTCGATGGAAGTTGAGTTCTATGTCAAATTGATGTTGAAGAGGTCAGAAAGATGTTTGGTCTAACCATGGAAGAAAATACCCTACCATTTGGTGAAAGGAAGTTATCCCTCCGGTACCAAACCCTTAGCTCTGATAACAAAATTGTTGTTATAAACCACTATATGTAGGCGGGAATGGTAACTTCCAATTAAAATATCCCTTTGAAACCCCTTTTTTTCAAACCTAAGGCTAGAAGTATAATTGCCTTGGTATGTTCCATCCTGGGGTGCAAAAGTGACAAAAAAGTAGATGAAATTGTAATAGGATTTATGTGAAGCCTACATCTAGTAACAAGAAAAACCATAGCATACAATACTCCAGCTACTGTCACATGTCCTCAATTGGAAACTTACAAAATTACCTGCCGAAAAAATCTTTAGGTTTCCTTCCTACCAATTTTTCCTCTTTCTGCATCAAAATTACAAAAACTTGAAAGGTCTAGGCCTAGACAAAACTGATCAATTAGATGTGGACTTCACCGCACATGAATGGAATCCAATGTTTAATATAAAAACAAGTAATTATAATTTTACAGAGTTCACAAATAGGGTCATGAATATTTGTTATGTTATAATTCATGGGATAAGTCTTCCAAGGATGCCTAGAGAAGGCAAGGAATGGTTGCAGTTCACACCAGAAACCAGAGTGGGTGACTGGTTCTTATTTGAAAATCATACAGTGATTAGGGTTTATGTAATGTCCCTCCCAAATGACCTTGATGTTGTGTATTCCTAACTCCTAGTTGTGTATTCCTAACTCCTAGTGGTTCTATCCTAGGAGGGGTTATTTGTAAAAAACAAATCATGAATATGCAAATACTAGACTAGGATGCAAATTTCTAAATTTTAATTAATATTATTATTATTATTTTAATAAATTTTATGTTAAGTAATGTCCTAGGTGAAAAGGAGCATGCATGAGGCCAAGTGGACCATGAGTTGTCAACCAGAAAAGGAAACCTAGAGAAAATCAAGAAATTCTAACAAGAAACCAAGCAAGAAGATAGAATCCTGCCAAATCAGCCAGAAGAGAAAAGCTAGGGCAAAGAGGGAAATCGTAGAAAATTTGTCAGAATAAAAAGAAGGAAAATTTTGGAGGGATAATTTTCTAAAAGAGACAGAGGCAATTCATTCAAAAGGGAGGAGGGCACAGTTAATGAAGGATTTAAGGCAAGTCTGACAAAAGCACTAGGGCGTAGCTTCCAAAAAGATGAAAAGCCATGTCAGGGTAAAAGCAGGAAAGCGGAAAAGTTTATTCAATAATCCATGAGGGTGCATTGATCAAGGTGGCTTGGGAATGAATATAAATTTCCTATATAGGAATGAGAGCGCACCCCTCTTATAATTTTTGGTCATTTGAAGTTTTCCTTGAGAGCTCTACTACTCAATGGTTGAGTGAAGTGCCTCAACTGAGATTTGGGAGATGTGCCCATTAGCACTCTTGTTATTTCTTATTCATGAAGCTGGTGCAGTCATTAATGGTGTTTGATTGAAGGTTCTGAATTCCACTCCATCCAACTTCTAGATCATTCAGCAGATCTTGAATACCTCCCTGTAGTGAAATTTGGTCTTCTCTCTTCCTTCTATCTATTCTATGTTATTCTTGCTATTATGGAGTATTTGTAATGGGAATTTATACCCCACTTAGATGTACTTATGTATTTATTTCCATTCTTCCATTGAATATCAGGTTTACACCATATTGAGTCCATTTGTATAGTTTGGGAGGCTCAACATTTGATTCTACCTAGTTTCCTAGCTTTGGATCCAATCTATGGGTTTAATGCTATAAGAGGTTATCTCTAATATCACACTGAGATCCATTTCAACCCTAAATGATATATTGTGATATAATTAAATATCTGTGAAATTTTTACAGCAATCTAATTATGTTTGGTTAAGATGCATTGAAATTTGTATGACCCTGTCTAGATTTAATGCCATTTTTTACTAGTTTTCCAATTTTATGCATTAAACAATCAATCTATAGCCAAATTGCCTCATTATTTTCCTCAGATTCAATTTATATACTGAATAATAAATATCAGTTCTGAAATCAATTTTTTGATTCCATTTTAGAGTGTTTGGGAAGCCCAAAAACCGGCCCTAGTGAGCAGTCCCAAAAGCTAGTTTTGTTAGTTCAATCCCAATTCTTTCCAAAGCTACTCTAAACCTGAAAACAATTATATAAACATACATAACATAGTTCCAAAGTCTTTTTAATTCCTATCATAGCCATTGGTTTCTTGGAAATTGTTTTGTAAAGGTTTTAGTTTGCATCGGTTGGGACTCGCAAAATCCTAGTAGTAGAATTCAGTACGACTGATGTTCAAAACCTAAATAGGCCCAACATACAGGTTATTAGGAACCTGAATAATAATTATCCTTCCTTTCCTTACTGATTCCACCTAAATCCCAGTTTATTCCCTCACTCAACTTGCTAAATTTCCCACTTGTTAGCTTGTTTGTCTTGAAGTTTTATTGCATAGAGTTAGTGAGCCTAAATTATGATTTCGGTTCATTACAGTATCTGGATTTGAAATTCAACCATACAAGATCCCTACATTTTTTACAATCAGAATATTAGCAATGGAATATGTCAAGAAAATATTGTTGTCAAATATTGAACTACATTTTATGTTAAGCCCTTAATGATGGCACATTACCCCATATAGTTTGGTGCATTACCGCCTATATTGTGGTGCATTACATATTATTTATGTCAGCTTGGATCTATTAGTGGGTCTATTAGTTGTTATTGTACACCATTTTATCCTATATATAGGAAGTATATATTCTCATTTTAGTCATCATTGTATCTTGTCTTGTCTTGCGTACTGAGTACATTGTGTAAGAAAGTTCCTCCCTAGAAGAGGATTGATATTTATCTATGTTATTCATTATTAAAGCGTGGATTACTCTCTTATTGTCTATTTCTTCTCTTTTTATGCTATTTTGGGTATTTGGTTGCATGTATCAGAGCTCTTTCCTCGAGACTACCTTCTGCAAAACGAGCCATCTTGGAATTTTCCCTACAACTTTTTTTTCTACAATTATTCAGAGATTGAGGTTAAAAACCCACTTCTAAAATAGACCTAAGTATCTCCATACCCAAAATCAGATCTTGATCCATTACATTTTTTAAGATCATTGAGGAGGAATCTAGGGTTTTTGACTAGTCCAAAACCTAGTCTAAAACAAGTTTTTAGGGGGAAAAAGATCATATGTGAGGCATCCGATATACAAATTGAGTGAGACCAGTTTCATCCAAAAAAAGATGGACCAGGGTATCTATGGTATAATTTTCAGATATAGAAATGAAATATTGGACACATGGAATCTCGTACAAGTTTTCTCTTATGTATAGGCAAAAAATAAGAAGCTTTGGGATATTTGCAATAACGTTTTTTTGGCAAATCCAAATTAGTTCATACCTGCATAATTTGAAAGAGGAAACATTAGGGTACCACAGGCCGAAGTTTCAGACCCATAGGATTATAAATTCAAATTGTACCTCAGTTACAAGTCAGCCCTAAAATAGTCTTCTAATCAAGGTTTGAAAAAGGTACATCTTTTTGCATTTAAATAGCTTTGAGTGGAAGGATCTGTTTGTGGTAAACCCTAGGGTGTGATATATATTTATTTTCAAAATTCGACCAAAAGGAAGTGGAAATAATTACACTTCACTCAAACCCCAAGAGGAATCATCCCTGACATATGATGAAATGGAAGACAAATCTTTTAGAGTGTCCAAGATGGAAGATATGATTAAAGAAAATGTGAAAATAGATGACTTAGTTAAATTGGAAAATAAGATGGCTAGTAAAGAGGATCTCAAAAGGATGGCTAGTAAAGAGGATCTCAAAGGGATGGCTAGAAAATAAGATCTTCAAGACTTGAAGGAATTGATGAAGGATATAAAGCATATATTTATTCCTCATGTATCCACTCAAGAAGAGGATAAGGAATAAAAAGATAACTTATTTTAGTCACGTCTAGAGAAAATTGAAAAACAATTGGAGAATAGGAAGTTGGAGTCCTCAAACATTGATAATTCACTACAACATCATGGGTTCAATTTAGGTCCAAGGAACTACTTTATCCCCAAGATTGACATGAGAAAGTTTGATGGAAAGGATCCAATCACATGGGATTTTTTGATGGAGTAATTGTTTGATCTACACCAGGTGCCCACTTTAAAAAAGGTAATTATTGCATCCTTATATTTAGAAGTTGATCAATTTGTATGGTACCAATGGATTTGTGACCAAGAAAAGGACTCTATTATCTCTTGGTATATATTCACACAAGAATTGATTGCACATTATGGGGATATAAATAGCAACACCTCCTTTATCCAATTGGTGAATCTCAAGAAAAAAGGTCCAATTACAGAGCACATCAAGCAATTCCAGTAGTTAAGTCTCATAGTGAAGAATATTTCAGAAGATAATTTGTTAGATCTCTTTATTGGAACTTTGAAATATAATATTAAACATGAGGTGCATCTCTTTGAACCAACATCCCTAGAGAAGGCTTTCATGATGGCGAGGAATTTTGAAAGTAAAAATATGGCAATGACTACTAGAAAGGGCTTCTCCAACACATATAGAGAAAATAATGTTCCTTCTTCTAAACCATCACAAAGGTTGACACCCCAACGACTAGATGAAAGAAGAGCAAAACGATTATGCTTTAATTGTGACAACAAGTATAGTAATGGACATAAGTGCAGCGAGAAGAAATTATTCTACATAGATTGTCAAGAGGAAGAACCAAAAGAAGAGGAAGCATCTCAAGAAGAGGCGACTTCAGAATAAATTACTCCCGCCATATATTGTCATGCATTGGCTGGAATTAGCACTCCTAAAAATATCAAGATCGAAGGATACATAAAAAAGAAGAAGGTGATAGTGTTGATTGATTCTGATAGTACTCATAATTTCATTCACTATAAATTAACCAAAGTTCTTAATTTCTTTGTATATCCAACACCTGAGTTTCAAGTAATGATTGCAGATGGAGGAACTATAAATTGCTTAGGGAAATTCCATTACATCAATATTTCTATGGGGGAATATGTATTGATAGTCCAATGATCGATATCCCAATGGTGGTGCTGATGTTGTCTTAGTTGTCCAATGGTTACAATCATTGGGAACAATGGCTTTTAATTTTCAAGAAATTTTCAAGGGAAGGAAAAGAATATAAGTTGAATGGTATCACGAGAAAACCAAGAAAGGTGATAATCCTTTATGGTATGACAAAGTTGTTAAAAAATGGGCATCAAGTTGTAGTTGCATAATTATGCTCATTAGATGTTCAAACCTCAAAGTTCCCTATCTCCTATAATTCCAAAGGGTCATTAATAAGCATTCCAAGGTATTTGAAGATATTCCCAATGGTATTCCACATATTCGATACTTTGATCTTTCTATCCACCTAATTCCATGCAGTGTTCCTCCTAACATCATACCTTACAGATATCCATATAGACAGAAGACTGAAATTGAGCATATGGTTGCCGAAATGTTAGAGGCTGGAATAATTAGGACTAGCCAAAGTTCTTACTCTGCACCAGTGGTAATGGTACCCAGGCTAGATGGATCATGGCATATGTGTCTTGATTATAGAGATCTCAACAATATCACCATTAAAGATAAGTTTCCCATTCTCTTCATTGATGAATTGTTAGACGAATTACATGGAGCAGTTGTCTTCACAAAGTCGGATCTTTGTTCTGGGTATCATTAGATTCGAACGAAGGATGAAGACATCCCGAAAACAACATTCAGAACTCATGAAGGTTAGTATGAATTTTTTATCATTCCATTTGGTCTCACAAATGCACCTTCCACATTCCACATTTCAAGGTTTTATGAATTCCACTTTCAAGCATTTCCTTAGAAAATGTGTGTTGGTATTCTTTGATGATATACTAATCTATAAAAATTCTTGGGAAGAACATGTTCAACATGTTGAAATGGTCCTACAACTACTAAAGGTGCAAGAGTTGTATACAAAACCATGAAAATGTTTATTTGGGATAAAGGAGGCAGTTGGGTCATATTGTGTCTCGTGAAGGTGTCAAAGTATACCCTAAAACAATTAAAGTCATGATGGACTGGTTGATTCCCAAAACCCTAAATAATCTTTGAGGATTCTTAGGTCTAACAAGGTACTACCACAAGTTTGTTCAGAACTATGGAAGAATAGTAGATCCTTTAATAGCATTATTGAAGAAAGATACATTTTCTTGGACTCCAAAAGCAACTCAAGATTTTCAAAAACTCAAAGAGGCCATGTGTAAAGATCTTGTTTTGGCGACACCAGACTTCACAAAAACCTTTATTATGGAATGTGATTCCTAGGGAAATGGAATTGTAGTTGTACTAGTGCAAGAAGGACACCCTCTTTCCTTCACAAGTCATCCAATCAAGGGAAAGAACTTAAAAAACCCATTTATAAGAACGAAATGTTGGCAAAACTACATGTCTTGAAGCAGTGGTGCCCCTACCTTATAGGGATACATTTCAAGGTTAAAATTGATCTTGATATCCTTAACTACTTCTTGGAACAAAGGCTATCTTCAGAAGAGCAACAAAAATGGGTGAAAAAGATGTTGGGATATGACTTTGAAATCATCTACAAAAAGGGGAAGCAAAATGTTGTCGCATATGCACTCTCGAGGAAAGATGAGGATGTTGAAGCATTACTCTATGTTATCTTGATCATCAAACTAGATTGGATAGCCAAATCAAGGGATGAATGGAAAGATCACGAAGAAATATGGACATTCATTCAAAAGTTGCAGCAAGATCCCAGTTCCTCTAATACATGTAGGCGGAAAGATTATTTGGTATGGTATAAGGATCGCTTATATCTTGGTAAGAGTTCCGAGCTCAAGCAAAAGGTACTTTTTGAATTCCACTCCTCATCGATAGGAGGGAAACATTAGGGGAGTTTTGAGGTAAGAAATGGGCCTCAAAACAAAAATTATACCATTAAAATTCACTTTATAAGAAACAATAGGATTCAAGATGACGATGTCAACAATAAGGGTAAAATTTGTAAAAACAATGGAGGGAAAAAAGAAAAAACTACTTTTTCTTATTGTATTTTTCGCATATCTCCTTATGGGTTCACCCAATTTTGAGTTTTGGGACTCATTGGATGCATAATTTAATTCGACATCCAACCCATGCCCACACTGCATACTTATGAGGTACCCACGGCATCCAAAACTGAAAATTTAAATAAAAAAACGTATCTTAATATTAAAATATATTTTTATTGAAATTTTCATTTTTGGGTGTCATGGGTACCTTAGAAGTATGCAGTGTGGGTATGGGTTGGATGTGAAATTTAATTCCACATCCAACGAGTCCCCAATCTCGAAATTTGGTTGAACCGATAAGGAGATATGTCAAAAATACAATAAGAAAAAATAGTTTTTCTTTTTCCCCTCCAAAATTTAGACTTTTATTTTATTATTTCCCTTATGAGGCCCATTTTAGACCTCAAAACTCTCCTAATATCAGGTTTCTTAAAAACCTATCACATAGTAAAGAAATATTTCTTTTGGGATGGTTTTAAAATTGATTTTCAAAAATTTATGACAAAATGTTTGGTTTGCCAACAAAATAAAGTGGAAAAAATTAAGACCCCCAGTCTCCTACAACTAATTTACATTCCAAGATAAAGGTGGACAGAGGTCTCAATGGATTTTATCACAGATTTACCAAAGTATGAAAGAAAGAGTGTCATCATGTTTGTTGTTAATAGACTTATGAATAAGCACACTTTTGTGCACTATCTCACCCCTTCAAAGCAAGCACAATTTCCAATTCTTTTATGAAGACATCCCAAAAACTACATGGTACTCCAAATATTATAGTAAGTAACAGGCATACCATTTTCATTGGAAATTTTTGGACCGGATTATTTTCTTGTTTGGGTACTCAACTGGCTCATAGCTCATCTTATCATCCTCAATCCTATGTACAACAGAGATCATAAACAAATGTTTGGAAGGTATCTTCAATATTTTGCAGTTGATAAACAAACACAATCGGTCAAGTGGTTAACCTTGGTGGAATGGTGGTATAACACTTCCTTCCATACATCTGAAAAAATGACCCCAATTATGGCACTTTATGGCTGTCATCCATAATCCATCTTGTTAGCACCTGGAATCGCACCCTAAGGCTGCGGAGGGCGTACCAAAGGAAACAGCATAACCACTTTAGGAAGGGGAGCTGGCTTCTCTGATTCGAGAGAGGGTTCTCTCACAGTTGTATAACAAGGCCAGACATAATGTGACAAAGTAAGTTCTTGGAGGTTGGAGGTGGAAACGAGACGGGATATGTTGGGGCAATGGAGTCAATAAATACCAAGGAAACATAGAGCAGTCTGCACAGAGAATGTCTGCAAGAGAAAGATAACACCTCGGTTGCGGTCAATATGTTAGGGTCTGGTGATAAATGAGGAAAGATGACAGCCCATCGATGTAGAGCACCACAAGGGTGAATTCTGCACTAAATTTGAAGGAAATTTTTGGTGGATATTTGAGACAACGGTAGGAGCATATGAGTATGAATTCCAAACCATTACACACTAAGTCTACGATATGAAGAAAAAAAAATGTAAAGAGATAACCAGAAGCACATGCACATAAGGAAAGGAAAGCACAAACTAAAAACTTAAGAAATGCACATGAATTCTCGCATCCACAGGCCGGCATCCAGATATGTTCCTTGTATTAAAAATGGGTCCAGTTACATAAAAATAAACCTCTTGGGTTCTAACCAGGACCAACAACCCTTTACTCCCTTTGCGGGATTCCTTTTATAACGCTTCAGGCCGCCAAGATTAATCTCGAAACAGGGCAAGAAGCTCGTTACAAATCATGATCAAAATTCTAACCAACTAGAACGTGGCTTCTCCGCCATGATTTACATATATCAAACAAACATTATGGAGCAAATATGCATGCTTGGTCTGAGTGGAAGTGCGACGTTTCCGGCTCTGAGATCACTGGCCTTGAAAATGACGACTTAGGACTCCTTTGGTGGCTCATTGCTGACTAGGCTCAAACCATTTAGCTCTCTGTCAAGTCTACAACATGTCTCTTCCGAGTGATTTGTGTTCGCTATGTTCTCAAAGGCACCTTTCTACATGGGCTCATAGCCAACAAGAAATTTTGTGTTCTTTCTACGCTCAACCTTCCTCAAATCTCCCCCCTCTCCTGGTAACACTATTATACGAGGGTACTTGAAGAAGGGCCTCATTAATCCTAAAAGTAACAAGCCTTTGAAGTGGCTTTTCATTCTTGTACTCTTTACCTCCCATGAGGAGGGTCCTCCTACAGGAAATATGGCGGGGTGCGTCTTCGACCTCCTCACCACCCCAGATAAATTTGGCACATGGAATGAACAAAGACAGTGATGAAGACTTTGGACCCCGCCTCCTCCAGTCTGAGAATTCGCTCATATGGAGTTCCGCCGGCAATGGTCACCACATGATGGGGATTTGGAGGCAGGGACCACGTCTGGCGGATTTGGAGGGATACCCATTGGATAGGAAATTCGAGGAATGGCCTCTACGAGGGCACAACCATCTATTGTGACAGTAATTCCCTCACTAGCCTCAAGAGGTCCATCTAATGCTATGAATGTCCTTGTCATGACCTCGATGGCACTGGAAGGCTCTTCTAATACAATGAACGTCCCTACCATGATGGTTGGAATTCCCATAGCATGGGAACTTAGGAATAGTGGGACTTGGGGCCACGTTTTACCAACTAAAAAAACACCCTGACAAACCGAATTTGCAAACATAGAAACCATCGCAAGCCTCTTTCAAAGCTTTCAGGATTTACAGAAGGTTGACACTCGACTTTCCCAACTTTCATTCTACATTCATCAAGACTATGTTTCTTAATAGCTCTGATAATAGTGCTTTATATAAAGCTGGAAATCCAAATATGACGATGACCCATCAGCACCCCCCACACACTTCACCATCGATTAGCCTAGTGACAGCACGAGTGGGCACGTGGTTTTTGGATCCTGCATTTATGTGGAGATCCCAATCACACTGTATTTTATACTATCATGCTATTTCATTGGCGATGGAAATGACCGCTGGAGTAGATCCCAAATACTTTTCCCATTCGGATCCATGCATATGGAAACAACATTTGTATTCATCTACCTTCACCTGATGATGGTATCCGAGTATTCCTTCTTATAATCATCTTCCTACTTCATGTGGAAGCTCTGCCAGCCCTCTGCAATTCGACCTTTCGGGATATTGTCCAGATTTCAGCATGCTTGATGCAGTGACCTTTGGGTTCAGGAGGGTTATCTATGTCATGGAGCCAGCTCCTCCATTGCAGGCACGCTTCGATGGTGTCGGGGTATTTGATTTCCTATCGCTTTAGCCCTTTGCACATCTGTCTTGAGATTTCGCACTGACATGGTGTTTTCGCGACAAGCAAGCCGTATGCAGAGTCATACATTTCACCTATGAATCTTCCTTTCCGCGACATTTTTCGAATACCATCATTTTGGACCTTTCGATATGAAACTCCCTTCGATCTCAACCATCCACATGTACTGAAGTACCAATTTTCATGAATCTTTGAGGCTATTTGTCCCTTGCATGTCTCATCAGCAAAGAAAACGTCCACCGTAGATCTTTCTTTGGCGAGATCTGCACCGTCAAATGTTGCCACTCTTTAACTCATTTTGCGGATTGGGAGACCAAAACTTTCATGAGCACTTCGATCCAGCAAAATCAATCTCATCCGTTGATATGTCTTCCATCGATCGTGGCCGTTGGAACCTGCGGTTGATTTAACGCCATTTCGTGAGGATTCAAAGGCAATTTTAATCAGGCTTGTGGTATTCGCTAAAAGCCTAATTTCGACCGTCAATCTAGCTCGTCCTTTGATCGTCATTGTAGAAACACTGTCTCTTTTAACAAATTTATTAGCCACCCTGCGACTAGAATTTGTATGTGTTCTTGGTTGTGGTCGCTCCATCTACCTTTCCGCCATCTCCCGTCAAGCGAAAAACAATGATAACAAGCGGCTCTAGCTAGGGATTCTATCCTCCCTGTGAGGTAGCAAATAACAACATAGACCAAGTGCCAAATACATTGGGAGGCTCTTCAATATTTGCTGCAATCTTCCAAAAATGCTCCAAAGGACCTTAATCAAGCCAAATGATGGAAATAATTGAAAAGCTAAGCTGACACTCAAGAAAAATGCTTATAAGGGAAATTATCTTCATGTCGAGCTTATTCATTCCTACATACCTACCTATCTAATGTACTTCATCACTTGGTCAAGTAATTTTTGACTTCCAGTGAATCCAACCAAGCAAATGGTCCTAGAAATCCCATTTCATCTTGGGCAATACAGAGAACAATACTAAAATACTCAGTGAGACTGAGTTATAACAAAGAAATTGATCCTTACAATAAATATCTAACCATACATTACCATTTTCCAGCTTCCCCGTGTATTCCGCTACCGGATTGTAGAAACCATGATGGCTGCCGAATTCTTCAGTTGTTAGTCGGACGTGACAAAAATGTTCAACTTGCATTCTTCCAACATCATGCAGAGGCGACATCTCAAAAAAAATTGGGAGGTGTCCTCTTGATAATTTGTACCTGCGGCATCAACCTTTTTGTGCAAGATTCCAAAATTCACAGCCTGATTTCTCACAAGTGTCGTGAAGAGGGTAGTGTTGCATTCCTCAATAGAACTGAGCGCACCTAATTCCCAGTGAACTTCCTGGTCGAAAAATATTTCTGTATAATCGGGGACATGACCATAAGGAACACTGCAGCATCCAGAGAAATATGTCGTCTACCTGTCTCAAGAAAATTTCTCCAGAAATAACCCCTCCTTCTCACAATCGAGTTGGTTTCCAAAGGAACCATGTAAAGAGTGCTTTAGGAAATTTTCAAACGAGGCACCATGTTCTTGGCTCTGAGTCTTAGGAACCATAATTTCATCTTTCAAACTTGCTCTAGCAAGGGTACAGCCAGTCTCTTCAATCGGACCGAGCAAGAAAAACATCTCCCCTTGATACGGGGTCCTCAGGTTCAGGACATATGAAGAGGCCTTGATCCCAACAACCTCGTCCTTTTCCCTGTTAAGTCTCTGGCCTGCAGGATCTCCAACTGTTTCTCTAGGCATTCATTCCCAGTAGTCATCCTCATATTCATCATATATAGGCGTGCCACAATCTCTTTCGGGGCCACCATGGATGCAACTCACAATAGGTTGGTCGCAATCTCGAAAGAATGGACTGATAAAACTGTGTACCTTTCCACCCCCTGACTGATCTTCTTTCTGTATACTGGAGGAAAATGGAAGTTTCCAAGGGAATTCCTCCTCCGTCTCATGCACCTCTACCCGGCCCAACTCCTCGTCATTTTCATTAGTACCATCCTGGTCCAGGATCTTTCCCAACATTCTGAAATTTTCTTTGACGTCCAACGCATCAACAAACATTCTCTATAATGATGCCGATTTTCTTTCCAATAGAAATAAAGACAAAACGGGAGGAGAAATAGACGCACAATGCAGTTTCGTCACACCCTCTAAGGGCTGAATTTATTTGGGCATGCCATAATAGAAACTTGCGAACCTTCTGTTGAAACTTGACGTAGCTTCGACTTCGCATTTCCTCATAGAATAAAAATCTGAGAGAACCTGGTCTAATGACCTCCTTTCACCCCAAAAATGTAGGAACATACGAGAAAATTACTCCCACGTATTGATGGATTACAGTTGCAAATATCTGAACCATTTTTTGACACAACCTTGCAAAGATTGGGAAAAATCTCTCATACAAACACCATCATGCTCTATCTCGAAAAGATCAAGAAAATATTCATAATCCTGTAAATGTTTCTCAGTTGTAATGCCTTCAGATTCTCCATCGAACTCAGGGAGGTATTTATAGTGTTTTGCAAGGGAATCATGAAGGATCTGAGGCAAGCGAAGTGGCATGTATCAACTTTGGGTATTGGGTGCAGTGGAGTCTTGTGGAAAAGATAGGCTCTCAAAAACGGAATCGTGGTGCCTATCAGGACGCCTCTTAATGTTAGGGGTCTCAGGCAAAGGGTCTAAACTAAAATTAGACGTAGAGGAAGGAGAGATATTCTCTGTTAGCATGGAAGGATATACATGAGTGAAATAATGACTTTGCTTGGGGTGAAATAAGCCATGACAGACTATTCTAACAAACTTATGAAAAGAGAAAAATATATACAAGAAGAGCCAAGACGTTCTGGAGAAAGCTGAATCTTAAGTATCTCTTCTTCTCTTCAAGCCTACCCATGCCTTCACAGTGAATTCACGCACGTTGAGGAAGCTTCCAACACCTTCTTGGAAACTTAACTTTTAGTACTACAGCATTATTGGATCTATTGCAGTATTGGAAACACGAGTTTATGGAAGTGACCGGGTGAAAGATTCATTTTCTTCTGGATTCCTGACATTCGTTCACCATCGACAGTCTGGTCTACAACGCTATTGTACATAGTTTTAGGAGGCTTTGAACCTTCCTCCTTGTATCGGTCTTTTTAGTCACCGATTTCCCCAGTGGAGTCATTCTTTAGAAATTTTAACATGGAGTTGCCAGGGAAAATGATACATCCTTTTCACATGCAGGGGTCTATGTTTTCCCACATAAACTCTTTATCATTAGAATCTTTTTTGTTCTTCCCAGGGATGATTTTCAATTTCATCCCCGGCAACAGCTCCAGTTTGTTAGCACCTGGAATCACACGCTAAGGCTGTGGAGGGCATACCACAGGGAAACAGCAGAACCACTTTAGGAATGGGAGCTCACTTATCGAATTCTAGTTTGGGATCTCTCACAGGTGTATAACAAGGCTAGACATAATGTCACAAAGTAAGTTCTCAAAGGTTGGAGGTGGAAACGAGACGGGATATGTTCGGGAAATGGATTCAATAAATACCAAGGAAACGTAGAGCAGTCTGCATGGAGAATGTTTGCAAGAAAAATATAACACCTTGGTCACGGCCAATATGTTAGGTTCTGGTGATAAATGAGGAAAGATGACATCCCGCCAATGTAGAGCACCACAAGGGTGAATTCTGCACCAACTTTGGAGGAAATTTTCGGTGGATATCGGAGACAACGACAGGAGCATATGAGTATGAATTCCAAACCATTATACACTAAGTCTATGATATGAAGAAAACAAAATGTAAAGAGATAACCAGAAGCACATGCACATAAGGAAAGGAAAGCACAAACTACAACTTAATAAATGCACACGAATTCTTGCATCCACAGGCCAGCATCCAACTCTATTCCTTGTATTAAAAATGGGTCTAGTTACATAAAAATAAACCTCTTAGGTTCCAACCAGGACCAACAACCCTTTTCTCCCTTTGCGGGAGTTCTTTTATAGCGCTTTAGGTCCCCAAGATTAATCTCGAAACAGGGCGAGAAGCTGGTTACAAATCACGATCAAAATTCTAACCAACTACAACGTGGCATCTCCACCACAATTTACATATATCAAACAAACATTATGGAGAAAATATGAATGCTTGGTCTGAATGGAAGCATGAAATTTCTAGCTTCGAGCTCACTGGCCTTGAAAACGATGACTTAGGACACCTTTGGGTGGCTCATTGTTGACTGGGCTCGAACCATTTACCTCTCTGTCGAGTCTACAACATGTCTCTTCTGGGTGATTTGTGTTTGTTCTATGCTTAAAGGCACCTTTCTACATGGGCTCATAGCCGGAAAGAAAGTTTGTGTTATTTCTACGATCAGCCTTCCTCAAATCTCCCGCCTCTCCTGGTAACACTCTTATACGAGGGGACTTTAAGAAGGGCGCATTGCTCCTGGAAGTAACAAGCCTTTGAAGTGGATTTTGATTCTTGTACTCTTTACCTCCCATGAGGAGGGTCCTCCTATAGGAAATACATATGGGTGTGTCTTTTACCTCCTCACCACCCCAGATAAAGTTGGCACTTGCAATGCACAAAAATGGTGATGAATACTTTGGACCCCCCAACCTCTAGTCCGAGCATTCACTCAGACGGAGCACCGCTAAAAATGGTCACCACGTGCTGGGGATTTGGATGTAGTGACCACGTCTGGTGGATTTGGAGGGATTCCCATTGGACAAGAAATTCGAGGCACAACCTAAATGGGGGCGCAACCTTATATTGTGACAATAATTCCCTCACCAGCCTCAGGAGGTCCATATAATGTGATGAACATCCTTGTCATGACCTCGATGGCGCTAGAAGGCTCTTCTAATACAATGAGCGTCCCTACCATGATGGTTGGAATTCCCCTAGCATGGGAACTTAGGAATAGTGGGACTTGAGGCCAAGGTTTAACAACTGAAAAAACACCCCGACAAACCGACTTTGCAAACACAAAAACCATCGCAAGCCTCTTTCAAGGCTTTCAGGATTTACAGTAGGTTGACACTCGACTTTCCCAAATTTCATTATACATTCATCAAGACTATGTTTCTTAATGGCTCTGAGAATAGTTCTTTATATAGAGCTGGAAAGCCAAATATGGCGATGACGCGTCAGCACCCCCCACACACTTCACCATCGAGTATCCTGGCGATAGCATGAGTGGGAACGTGGGTTTTGGATCCTGCATTTATGTGGAGATTCTAGTCATGTCATCTTTTATACTATGATGCTATTTTGTTGGCCATGGAAATGACCCCTAGCATCGGTCCCAATTACTTTTCCCATTCAGCTCCTTGCATATGGAAAAGACATTTGTATTCTTCTACCTTCACCTGATGACAGTATCCGAGTATTCCTTCTTATTATCATCTTCCTACATCATGTGGAAGCTCTATAGGCCCTCTGCAATTCTACCTTTTGGGATATTGTTCAGATTTCAGTACGCTTGATGTAGTGACCTTTTGGTTCAGGAGGGTTATCTACGTCATGGAGCCAGCTCCTCCATCGCAGGCACGCTCTGATGGTGTCGAGGTATTTGATTTCATGTCGCTTCGGCCCTTCGCACATATGTCTCAAGATTTCGTACTGACAGGGTCTTTTCAGGACAAGCATACCATACGCAGAGTCATACATTTCACCTTTGAATCCTCCTTTCTGTGACATTTGACAAATACCATCATTTTGGACCTTTCGATCTTGACCACCCACGTGTACCAAAGTACCAATTTTTGCGAATCTCTGAGGTGATTTGTCCCATGCATGTCTCATCAGCGGAGAAAACGTCCACCGTAGATCTTTCTTCAGTGAGATCTGCACCATCAAATGTTGCCTCTCTTTAACTCATTTCGCGTATCAAGAGACCAAAACTTTCATGAACACTTTGATCCGATGAAATCAATATTGTCCGTCGATTTGTCTTCCATCAATTGTGGCACTCGGAACCTACGGTCTCTTTAACGCCATTTTGCAAGGATACAAAGGCAATTTTTATCACGCTTGTGGTATTCACGAAAATCCTTTCGACCGTCAATATGGTTCGTCCTTCGATCGTTACCATAGAAACGCTATCTTGTTTAACAAATTTCTCGTCCACCCTGCGACTGGAATTTTTATGTGTTCTGGTTATGGTCGCTCCGTCCTACCTTTCTGCCATCTCTCGTCGAGCAAAAAATAGTGATAACACATCACATCTTCAATAATAGACTCCTCTAAGGTTCAAGCAGTGGAATACCACAAGAAGCATCAAAAACAAGTTCTTCATCTCTTAAAGGACAACCTGAATCTAGCATACAATCAAATGAAACAACAAGAATATCAACACCACAGTGAACAAAGATTTAGTGTGGGGGATTGAGTTTTTTTAATACCACAACCATACAAACAGGTTTCCCTAAAGAACACCAAGAAGGATAATAAATTATCACCTAAATACTACGGTCCCCACAAGGTGTTACAAAAGATTGGTAGTATGGCCTACAAACTGGAACTACCTGCATCTTCATGAGTCCGTCCAATTTTTCATGTTTCCTGTTTAAATAAGGTAATTGGTGACAAGATACCAGTTCAAATGATATTACCATAATTTGATGAGGAAGGAAAAATCATCTTGGAGCCTAAAGAAAACAATGAAATAAGAACTAGAGAACTTTGAAATCGATCAATTCAAGAGTATTTCATTGAATGGAAGAACTTACCCGCGGAATATTCAACATGGGAAGATGAGTCCTTTATATAGTAGCATACACAACTACTCTGTCGTTGAGGACAACACTTTTCGAAGGGGAGGGGCATGTTAATCCTTTAATGATGACACATTACACCCTATATTGTGGTGCATTACATATTATTTATGTCCACTTGGATCTATTAGTGGGTTTATTAGTTGTTATTGTACACATTTGTATCCTATATATAGGACAGATATATTCTCATTTTAGTCATTGTTGTATCTTATCTTGTCTTGTGTACTCAGTACATTGTGTAAGGAGGTTCCTCCCTCGAAGAGGATTGATATTTATCTCTGTTATTCAATATTAAGGCATGGATTACTCTCTTATTGTCTATTTCTTCTCTTTTATCCTATTTCTGGGACTTAGTTGCATAACATTTTGGGAATGTCAAACATCATAAGTCGTTTCATATCCCAAAATATATAGTCCCTTTCCAAATAAGATATTTGAGTGTTATGCATTACTTAGAAGCATTTCTAGAACAACTAAATGTGGAAAAGGATGAAGCAATAGCATATGATCCACATGGGGTGATATCAAAGCAAAGGCATGAGAAGAAAATGCAATATATGAACCAACTCCCATTCCTGATTTAATGAGTATTTCCAACAAAGATAGTTGGAAGGATGTTAAACAGATATTGAAGCAAACAACATATTCAAGCGATCATGAATGGATAGTGGGATAGAAAAGAGGGATTGATGAAATGGAAATATATGAGGAATATCCAACCCCTTAATCTAAAAGGAGAAAAACTAATCCTATAGAAGAGGCTAAGGCACTAGACATGAGAGAGGTCCAAGTAGAGGTATCTAAGGAGATTGGTGAAATATAAAAGCTAGAAACATTGTTGAGTAAAACACCAAAATGATGCCTTATCCATCTTGGAGTTCACCTTGCTCTTGAAATCCAAAGCAATAACTTCAACTAGACCAATTTTGAAGTAAAATGACCTACAATCAATCTACAGAGAAATAAGCAAAGGTAGTGTCCAAACTGTAAATGAAGATAGGCTGCAAGCAATGCCTGCAAATAAAATACTTTTAACAGTTGTAGATAGTGGCAGTGATACTTTCAGATACTCAGTAGTAGAACCCATGGTACCAAATCCTACAAGTTTGAAATATTACAGGGCCACAGAGCATGTTTTGGATTGGTCTTTGTTTAGTAAGCTAGATAAGGTGGATTACTTTAATAAATGTAATCATATGATATGTGCAGAAGTGGTGAAATCCACTGTAACATAGAAGAGGCTTAGAGAATCTTTAAATAAAGTAAGTGATCTTTTGAAACCTAGAAAATGGATAACCAGAGCTAAACATGTGACCACCAAAAAGCTTAAGGAGAAGGTTGTTAAATTAAGTGCTAAAGAAGGTGATGATTCTCAAGTTAAATATCACAGATAAAAAATACAATGAAATTGAAGTCTTAAAAATTCATCTAAATATTCCAACTGTGGAGCTAGTTCAAACTATTGAGATCCATCGGGTTGAAAAAGAGAAAGAGTGGTTACTGGCTACTGTGAAAAAACACAGATTTGAAGTAAAAGAGAAGGAAAAAAATGTTGAATTGACATCCCAGATATCCACCCTTCAAGTGCAAAGAGATAAAGAATCTCACTCTTTACCAACATACACCATAGCACCAAAAGTGACAGAGTAGACCTAGATGAAGTAAAGTACATAGAAAGATATGCAAGAAGCTACTACACAACCACAAGAAACTGAAATATTTGATGTAGACGATATGGAGGAGGATTAAACCACTATTGAGCCTACCAAAATTATAGAAGGTGTACAAACTAATATAAAGGAGTTGGAAGATGATGCTAGTTAAAAGAATAACAGAATTGTAGAACTTGAGCATGACATCAGCAAAACGGAAGATGAACTTATTAGAAGAACTACACAAGAGATTTTGGACAAAATTGCCCAAATATTCAATGATTAATGGGAGTTTATGAATTTAATGGCTGCTGAAATGAATATCTACAAATCAGCCATAGAGGATATCAAGCAAGTAAATAAAACATTGGGAGATATGACTACATAAGCTAGGAAAAAATTGATTACTTGAACATTCTAACCAATAAGAAAATAGAGGATTTGCAGCTTATTTGCAAGACAGAAGTACTAAATATTTCCAAAAGAATGATGTTAAAGAAAACATTGTGTAGAGTGATGAAAAAAAGTACAAATGTACTGGCTTGTGACATTAAAGTTTTTAAAACAATGTTTAATGGGGTGATAAATCTTGGACTACCCCTATTATGGGATGGAAATGTAGAGTTCTAGTCTAAAGAAGAATATATTAACAAACTCAAAGAGAAAAGAAATGATCCTAAACAGGAGCTAGAACGAGTTATCAATGGCAACCAAGCATTTGAAAGATTAATGCCTACTTTTAACATATGGACAAAATTAAAAGGATTTTTTTAAGAAATGGGACCTCTCATTTATGAAATACATTCAAAACCAGAGATAGCATTAGAAATTTTGAAAGCTAATAGCACTCCAATAGGTAAATACTAGAATCTGGTAGTAAGATATCACAGAGTGTCTTTACCACCTGAGCAGTAACAAACAAGACAAAGTACCCCTAGATCATATTCATAGCAGTAGGAAACTCAACAAACTCCTCTCTCATCTCAATAGGAACCTCCTTCACCTCAACAACATGCCTAAACAACACCAGCTCAGCAACACGCAAGACAAACAACCCCTTTAGCATTTACACCACCTGGAGGCTCTGTACAAGATGGAGATCCAACATATAATGAGATGCTCCAAAGAATGAGCCAATTTGGCTTTCCACTAGATTATTCCATGCCTCCAAGTTAGCAAAGTATATGGGGATAACAATCACTGGTTTGGGGAAAGAAGAAAGGCGTAAGACGCATTAAAAACTAAGAGTTATTTTGTGTAAATGTGATATTTTGATGTAATAAAGAAAATAGTGAAAAACTATTACTTTCAATTAGAGTTCAAATAATTTACCAATTGTATTAAGGCGCCTATGAGCCCTATATGATGTAAGCTTAGCAAATGAGCAAAAGGATGGAAATTTGAGAATTAGAATTTTTATTTATTCTATTTTTGAGTCGGTGTATGTCATTGTGATGTAAAATATTTTCTCAAAGATTAATGAAATAAAGTTGCGCAGTTGTCTCTCCTCTCTGTGTATACATTTGTATCCATCTATTTATGAAGCTACATGTGAATGACATTCAATAACTATAGTATTATTTGACTTGATGCAACTATCATTGATTCTTTCCTCAAGATTAAATGATAAACATCATTATAAAAGTTCAAATTTCTTTTGATTATGTATATGATCTTTAATTTAGGTTATAAATTCTCTCTGTATAGAAGTATTATGTATGTGTTTCTCTTATGAATTGTGTTGCTGCAAAAAATAAAAAAATATCTTATGTTAGCCATTGCAAACCATAAATAATTACTGAATTATGCTAAACACAGGTTAGTACATTTGATCCCTATCTTTCCATAATAAATCCACCCCTCGATGCTTCTTATTGTTCCTGATTTGTATTCCTCATTTCACTCCTTTCATATTATAATTTTTATTTCATGGCTCCATAAAATTACTTTGTTAAGTTGCCTCTACATCTTCAATTTTATCCACAAAAAATTGTTAAAGAAATTGAGCATTCAAAGAATGTATCAAACCTAAATTCACTCTTTGGCTTAGCTCTAAAATTGTTAAAGTGTGAACCCTTCCATGCCTAGACTTGCCCAATTTTCAACCCAGGGTAACTATGGGACTAACAGATCCCATTGCTCATGATGCATCATGGCCCGATATGCCTGAAAAGATCCCATTAGACATCCCTAAGTTTGAATGGAAATAAAGAGATGATCCTGCTAACCATATCATGTTGTTCCATCTATGGTGTTCCTCAAACAACATAGTAGCAGATTCGGTGAGGCTCCACCTCTTTCAAAGAACCCTCACTGGTACAACTGCAAAGTGGTACGTAAACCTACCCATGGCATCCCATACCACTTTTGGTACAATAGCAACAATATTTCTTACCTACTTTCAGTTTCCCATACATCATTACCTAGGCCTCAAAATTCTCAATGAATTTTAGCAAAACACTTGAACCCACATTGCGGACCACATCCACGAGTGGCATCACCACTGCACTTTTTGAAAAATCAAGATTCAACCTCAATTCCTTGTGGATTGGTTCCTTAAACCAATACAACCATCTATTGCAAAGGATGTGGCTACCTCCATGCCACAATCTAAGGAAGATATCATCCTAAAGGCCCAACACTTTGATCTCATCTACTTCCAATCAGGGTACCTATACATCGTCCTTCCCGATGCCCCTTGGAAATGGTCTTTAGATCCTCCCATTGTAGGGACGTCACATTCAATGGATGGGATTATCGAGTCCATTTCCTAACAAGGTAAATTTCCCCCAATGTATAGACCACCACCATTGGATGGGATTATCGAGTCCATTTCCTAACAAGGTAAAGTTCCCCCAATGCTTGCACCACCCCCTATGGCCGTGTAGTATTTTCCTATCCCCGTTGTGTTGAAACCCCTACAACTGTCCCAAATCCTTCATTTGGATAGTTACAATATGGACCCTATGGTCCTTCATACCCAAATGCAATCCAAAAACAAGTGGTGAATCCACCAAAAATGGCACAACCTACTCCTACATGCACATTTTATGGAGCACAACCAACATATATCCCACCATCAACATATAACCCTTACTATTCATACTTGTGTCCTCTTAGTTTATCCCACATGCCTTATATGGGGATCAATTTAGTCCAAACTTCTTTCCAACAACAAACTCAACAGTTTGAGCAGCTGAACATCGCCAATCCCTTGAATATTCAGAATTAAGAGGATAAAAATGGAAAGAAGAAACAACCCCAATAGCAGGGGAAAGGGGGAAATCCCCCTCCCCGGTAGAACCATAACCCGGGTAACCCACAAGGCCAAGGGGGCAATCCCCACAAACAAGGAAGAAACACAAACCTAAGGACCAATTACTCATACTTGATCTATGGTGTGTATGGCCATTATACTCATCATTTGCCACTTATCCATGACTGCCAACAGTTGGTGGAAGAAAATAAAAATAACAGAGACAACCATCCTCAAGTGCCTCCCGCAATGCAACCCCAGCAAGTTGTATTTCAACCCCTTTTCCAATCAAGGGGTTGTCACTCAACACCTAGACCCGTAGCCCTTAGGTGATGGATCATTTCAAAACATTTTCATGAACTCGAAAACCATTAACCTTCAAACTCGTGCCAAAGGGTACACCAATCTTGACCCATCCCCGGTCATAGAAGAGGCTCATGTTACATGTTACTTTCAAGTAACATTTTTTTCAATGTATTATCATTTTTAGTGGGGTGGGGTCCATCAAAAGTATGTAGTGTTGGTAATCGTTGGATGCGAAATTGAATTATGCATTCAGCGGGTGCTCGCGCTCGAAATTTGAGTAAAACCATAGGGAGATAAGTTGAAAATATAAAACAAAAAGTAGTTTTTTTATGACAAATATGCCAAGTCAACCATTATGTTTGACTCAATTCCTTCAAATTCTATTGGTTCTTTAATTCCAATGCATCAATGGCTCATTTTTTTATAAGGCCCATTTTAGAACCCAAATTTAATCTAATGTAAAATTCAGCAAACCAACATTACCTAGCCATAACACTACTATAAGGATCAATGGCTCATTTTTTTATAAGGCCCATTTTAGAACCCAAATTTAATCTAATGTAAAATTCAGCAAACCAACATTCCCTAGCCATAACACTACTATAAGGGATATATTCTTCTACCACTAGTCAAGGCTAACCCCTTTCCCCTTAGATATTCTACTCATTTATACATCGTATCTTGGGCAGATCCCGTTAAAAAGTGGACAAAATATCTAACTAACTCCCACGTGTGGTTTTGGTCCAAATGTTGTGTTGTCCCGCAATCCATATCTATTGTGCGACATTCGAGACAAGTCTGAAACCCACTCCAATGGGCCCACAACACTCAACTATTGCTTGTACTATGAAACTTTAGCCGCTTCTTGAACTGCCTTGAATAAAAATTATTCAGTACATTAGATTGATTTCTATTGTATAACATCTTTCGAACCATAGTTGGTACTTTCTGGTAGTAGAAGAGTTCCAACCATACCGTGGCTATGTAACCACTTATGTCCCACCTCTTGGATGCAATTCAAAATCCTAGATATTTTCCTTGACATTGTCAATGGTGTCAGAGATCTCAACCTTTAGGACTTCCATGTTTGCAACACACTAGTTAGTGTTTCCTTGTTTGTTCCAACCGCTCCTATCATAAACAAGCTTTCTTACAAGTTAGGATTCTCTCTATGTTGTCACTTACTCTTTTGGTGGCACTGTCACTCTCTGCAATACAATTGATTCGACTCTAACTCTATGGAAACTTTACTCCCTATACTGTCTCCCCATTTTTAATTAGGGGAACCTAAAATTTTCCCCTCATATCTGAATCTCTATTGTAGCTGATGCCCAAAACTATAGCATTTCCCCTTCAAACGTCAAGACTAGTGTTGTGCTTTGGTCTCCCTTCTACTACCTCTTTTATCTATGTTGCTAACATATTTCCCCCTATTTTGTAATTATTAACAATTGTTGTCTATTATGAATTCAAAAATTTGATGTTGATTTGTTGTCCTCTTAAAACTTAGGGCATCGATTTCCCTCTTGATGTTCACACGTGCTTCCTAGCACACATTGTTGTATGTCTTCTTTGATGCTGCTTTCAGTTCCATTCTGCTCCTTGGGAGACTTCCATGTTGCCAAAAATTTGTTGTATATCTCCTTTAACGCATTGGAAGTCCCTTTAACTTTGTTTGCTTGTTCGCTCGGTTCTTTAGTCAACTATGAAATTATAGGTCCTTGTATTTTCTCTTCTTGCAATTGCATAGATTTGTTTATCTTCGTATGCCCTCCTTCAATTATTTTTGATATTCGAACTACCTCATTCTACAATGACTCCAGTCTCTAGTTCATATTTTCTTGCTCCTCCCATAGCTAATTTACTTCTTCTTGCAGTGTTTTATTTTCTACAACCTTCAACATTCTTTCTAGTGGTGGAAACGTCCTTATTAGATCCTTTAGTTGATCTGCAACCCTATTATGTGCATCTTCGAATTTGTTTGTTGTTTCCTAAGGTCCTTCATCATCCATCAAATATACCCATGCTTGTGATATTTTTTCAAATAACTTTGTGCATCTTTGTGATTTTTCCTAACCAATTTGCAAGCCAACACTTGCATGGAAAATCTTACTGCATCATATATGATCTTTCCCACCGCTAACCCCCGCTACACTCTATGTACAATACTTTTCCTTCATCATTTCTGCTAGTTCTTTGTCTTAGTAACAGAACAATTTGTTTGTGCACAGAGACACAATATTCATTATAAATCACACTAACAAAACCCCAAACATTATCCCTTCCAGCATCACCCTCAAGCAGGTGAAGTCTCGTCGGAGGTTTCAAGGGGGACTATAGGAACCAAGCTTCTACAGTGATGAAGGGGATTAGGCATTAATAATTCATATACTGCACAATATATCCAAATCTCAGACATAAAACAATTAACACATTCATTGTAGCAACATAATATATCGTTCATGTGTGCATCAATTGTAAACATTCATCACATTCAGTGCAATAATGAAACAGAGCTACACATTTCATTATCATCGTGGAATTCTTACATAACATGTGTAGTGTGGATGAGTTTTATGTTCCAATCTTCAGCAACCCAAGATTACCCATCCATAACACTACTACAAGGGATATATTCTTCTACCACTAGTCAAGGCTAACCCCTTTTGCCTTAGATCTTCTACTCATTTATATATCATATCTTAGGCAAAGATTGTTACAAAGTGGACAAAATATCTAACTCCCACTTTTTGAACGATTTTGGTCCATATGCTTATTCATCCCACTGTCCATTTCTAGTGCGTGACATCTGAGACAAGTCCAAAACCCGCTCCATCACAAGTCATATTTCTCGGACGAACTAACATTGTTCAATATATTTGCATCGCTGACCTAACACTTTGGCAAGAATATTTTAACACCTCAGATATTCACATTTGTATGAAGTTAGAGGGAGTTCCATACATTGTTGGAAACGTCTTAGAACAATATTTTCAACCATATATCATATGCTCCCATCTGAACTAGGTCTTCAGATAAAAGGCCTTCAAAGCCAATGTATCCAAACTAGGCATCAAAAGTTCAAAAATGTCCATCTACAATGTCCTCCTATCTTTGGAATATTAATGACACAATATCATCAACAATCTTCTTCTTCATCTTGAACATTTGTAGTCTCCCTTTGTCTTTGACATCAATGACAATAATATTTCCAACATCACCCAAACTTAATTCCTTAGGTACCCACAAAAGGAGTCTTGGTGGGCCTCCTTTAGGAGCCATAACATGCTCCCTATGGGATTCACATTGACCTTCCAAAAGAGATACACTATCCTCCCATAAAGAGTTGTAAACACCTCTTTTTAAATAATCCCAAATGGTCACAACTATCCCCTATCCCTTATTAACAGTGGTCATCCCTTCAACAATGAGGAACACATAAAGTAAACCAACAGTGCCACCTTAAATAATAAAATTAACATAAATAAAAAATCTATATTATGAATATAGCAAAGTTGTGCAAAAGCCTATAAAACAAAAAAAAAAATACATATAACGATATTTTTTTATTTTTTTAACAAAAACCTTTTACCTAAAAGAAATTTTAAAATAAATAGATATGCTACTTGAACCTACAAACAATAATAATAAAAAGAAAAAGGCAACTATTAAATATTCTCAAACCTATAAAAAAAATATATGAAAAAGATTAACCATTATCATAAACAATAATAAAAGAAAAGGCAACTATTAAATCTTTTCAAACCTATAACACAACATATGAAAAAGATAAACAATTATTACATCTATGTGTTTATAAGAAAAGAGAGAACAAAAGAGAAATAAATCTCAAAATTTAAATAAAAAGAAAAAAAATATCTTACCATGGCTATGAGAAGAGACGTCTCCTTTGAGATCATAAATTAAAATTATTGTTTCTATAAGAAAATATATTCTTATATGTAGTTATGAATGAGATGATAAAAAAGAGTAGAATAGATGAATTTTTGGTAGACCACTCAAAAAGTCAATTGGAAGTTTTTAGTAGTCTATGTAATGTGGTAAAGTTGAGTATTCATCCCATTTTGAGTTCTAAATTTTGGATCCATTGTAGTGTCCATAGTTATGTCGCTAGCATATCTTCTCTTTGTACAAATGTATACATCTATCAAGCCTATTATATAAAAGAGATGTTGGAAAGTGTTGAGAAAGGTTTGATCCATTTTATAGGAAGAGAAATGGATGAGAGGGCCTATATCTCAATGCAATTCTCATTTTTAGACTTAGATCAACCAAAATCTTATGAACTTCATTTTAACTAGCCATCTTTGGGATTCGGATCCTAGGGAGGGTAGCCTCACTTATAGAAGAAAAAGGGTGGGAAGTAATCACATTGTAGAAAGGATTGACATATTTATTGTAGACTAGTGGTTGTTGAATAACTTTATTCTTGAATCCAAAATCCTCAAGTGTTTTGGGTCTAATAATTGGCTGATTAGTTTGGAATTTGGGTAGTTGCAGTTCCCAAATTCACTCCCAGTGAATTGAAAACATTTGGATCTCACATGTTCACATGATTAGAGGAATGGAAAAATGAACCTATTCAAGTAGAAGGATATGTAATTTTTGTAATGGAGGCTAAACTTGACTTGGAATTGTGAATACCAAAAGAGTATTACAATATAAAAGTTTTTGGTGACATTTTAAGAATAAATAATCACTAGAACAAAGAATGGAGGATGTTATGATGCCACTTTTATTTTCCTGCAACTATCCATCGATTTTAATGAATACATCACAAATCAGTCAATAGATGTCTTAGTATGCAACTCAGAACATCAGATGAAAGGCCAAATATACATGGCATTGAGAAACCAACCTTCAATTTGACCATTTGAATGCATGCATGATATCCCTTCATGAAGCATGGAATGGCACCTTCAATCCTTCAAAAAACATGTAGATACTATTGCAACATAATTTTTGCAAACTTCACAGCCCATTTAATGAGATAGTCACTTTAAGGAAGCTTCTTGGTCAATTGGAACACATGTTTATTGATCCAATTCATTCAATTAAAGGGTGTTTGGCCATTCAAGTTATTGAATCCACATTGAAAAAAATGGAGGAAAGTGAGAACACCACTCTTTTAATTTTCTTGTTGTAGATATAATGCAAACAAATTTTATAGCACGTATGTATTACAAAACAGACTCGATTTATGTAACACAAAAAAAATTTTAAGTTCTTCCATGTTAGCAATGTCATGGCAACACCAAATGTGCTCACATTTTTTGCTTGGCAATTCATACACAATGTTGTTGCATTTTTAAAAAATGTGCACAAATTTTATCTTTCACTTACTGGGAACAAGTTGTAGGGAAGTTTGTTTTTTTCTTTTGAGCCTCCAAATTTATATGTCCAGCCTCTGTTAGGTTGGTAAATTGGTATGTGTTAACCCGTTCATTATATATGTGAAAACTACAAATATTGTCGGCTATAAATTATAAGTTGTGTTCCTATAATATAATACTAACCATTGTCCCTAATGGTGGAAAGGTATATAATTAGAATTTTATGTGGTAAAATGTACTTGGATTTTGTGGAATTGAGCATAAATGATGCTTAAGCTGTGGACTCCAAAATAATTTAAGTTCTACAATCAATTTTTTTAATAATTTGTTGTTTTTAAAAACTATGCATGTAAGCACATGAATGTCCATCCTCATTCATAACAAATGCAAAACTTCAAAACTAAATATGATAATGACATGGCTTATGAACTTTGTTGGATGACTTCCTACCACCACAATAATTACCACCCACATAAAAAAATGTTTTCACCTTTGAATAATGTTCAAATACATATAATAGATTGAAAAAAGGGCCATCCATACATCTGTGATTCTTAAAATCAATCAAATGAATAAACAAGGTCTAAGGAAACAAAGCCTACATATTTATCTATCTCGGCTTTTCACCAGTCACGCATAAGTTTGTGATCAATGTAATTATGATGTTTTTAATGGAGTAGGTTGTAAGTGTAAATAAAATCTAACGGTTTAAATAAAATATTGAAATAAACCATACATATTAATATTATCAAAAATGATGTGCATTATGATTATCAATGTGAACAAGTATGAATATCCCAAACATCTTGTATTTTCAAGCATAAGGTTTCTTATTTATCTTTGCTAAGTTGTTGTTCAATCAACACTCATTCTTCATTGGTATTATATATTGTTCAAATTATGAATCTATTCGCTTGCCACACCTTTTATACTAAGAATCTCTTTGCGGAAAGATTTTGACTTGTCCTTAAAATGAGATCATCTATAAAGGCATTCAAGTAGAAAATAATTTGAGGTTTAAATATGTATATACACTTTTCAAATTTGAGTTTACCATATAAGAAATTATGTTATTTAAGTAAAAATTATAGGAATAGAGGTTAGTAATCCAAAAAAATTGTATGGAAATGGCCTCAAGTGGCTTGGTTCATTTTCAACAATTATAGTTACATCTCTAGCAACTAAATTAGCCATTTATTTCAAATTTGATGTTCTTCTCAAAATCTATATAAAGTTATAGGTGCATAAGCATCCCCTACTTCATTAGTGTTTCTAGGGACACAAGGTGAAGGAGGTATGCATATGACTTCACATCTTCCTACCATGTAGGAGTCACTTACACCATTTGGGAAAGATATGAGGGAAGAATAATCACATGTTTGTTTTGCAAATGCATATAGACTCGAACTAAAATCGCACAAATCCCTTGATTCATTATTATATGCAAACACTATATCAACATGCAAAACTATGATATCCTTGCACAAGATAACATCATGGACATGATGGCACAACATGAAAGCAAAGAAGAATGAAAAACCAATATGTTTTTTCTCATTGAGACATCTTCTCATTTGATAATGAAAAGAAACCATCATAAACTCTATATAAGGAAACCAATTTTCCATCCAACTTGACCTATACTTTTTATTAGGACAACCATGATATTGAGTCTTGAAATAATGTACTTGAATTAGTGAACACCAAGTAAGGAGATACTTTGAAACTTTTAAAGAAAAAGCACCTTTTTTCTTTGTGATTGAGAATATACTTAGAACTTTGGATTCCTACATATCATGTCATTTATACGAATAATGGTATACATTTCACTAAACTAAAGTACTCTCTTAAAATATTTTGAATAGGATTCATATCAAAACTTATTCTTATGTATTTCTATGCATAACACATCTATTAAATTGATTGCAACCACAAGATCATTCTTGTGTGCAACCTCCACTGACAAAATTATTGATTTGGAAATAAAACCAAGTAAATATGAATCAAAATGATGGAGGACATACCCTACAAATAAATGGGTATGAAAATTTATCATTAATTAATTAATAATAATAATAACTAAAACTCTAAACAATTTACCAAAAAGACCATCGTCTAGGATTTAAAATGAGTTCAATAGATAAGATAAGTGTTGATCTTGATACAGAGACAAGTGATATACTAAGTAAAATAATATTCAAGTCTACTAGTAATATTTCCTTAGAAGTCAAGAGATGAAGTGTTGATAAGATTAGTGTTGATCTTGATACAGAGACAAGTGATATACTAAGTAAAATAATATTCAAATCTACTAGTAAAATTTCCTTAGAAGTCAAGAGATGAATTGTTGAAAACAATACTAAGTATGAAAGCTTTTCTCTTTAGGTATAGAGTGGAAAGGAATTTAATGAAAGTCATAATGTATAATTAACATGAACATGAAATTTACTTTATAGTCGAGCATATGAAGACAAGTTCAATAATAGGAAACCAAATATGGCCTTCACGGTAGTGTGAGGAATAAACTTGAAAAAACAATAAGTAATGATCATGGGACATTTTATATGAGCCCTTAAGAATAAGGTCCTATAGACTAAGCAATATGTGAGGATATGTTAAAGACAATATATTTTACTATAATATCTAACTCAAATGAAGTTTGAACCATACAATAAATTTATGAGAATAGTGTGTTGAGTTTTAAGAAGATTTACTTTACGTCTTACATGCATGAATTCTCTTTAGAACCTAATCTAACAAAAATGGACCATTTGTTGGTAGCATTGATAAATTATGTTTATATGGTATTCAATCCCAATTAATAAAAGAGCTAAAATGAATGAATAACATGAAAAAGGTGCATGAATAACATGAAAGAGGAATAAGAGACATGCTGCACATTCTCAATGTAGTGATAATCAAGATGGTGCAAATTTAGAAAGCGCTAGTTTTGCATGACCAATTTAGGAGGTATGGAAGTTGCAATCTCTCAATTGTGTAAGAATTGTTTTCCTAAGGGAGTTGCATTAAAATAAATATCTCTATACAAGAAAATGCATGAGCAATTTAGGAGTGATGGAATGGAAGTTGTAATCTCACAATTGTGTAAGAAGGGAGTTGCATTAAAACAAATATTTCTATACAAGAACAACAAAACTAGGTCCCATGCCTGACCAGAAAAGAATAAGAGTATGACTAAAGCTTAAGCTCTTTTTTCTAACTAATTAAATATAGGTTAAATTTCTTCCTAATTTTTAGTTGTTTTAGCATTGAAACCATCCTACTAAGCATGGTGTTTTCACTTGGTTTACAATTAAAAGTTTCTAATACTCTTTTGGATAAGTAATCGAAATTGGGTTCTTAAAGACTAGTGTCTTGAGTGTTTTTCCACCTTAAATGCAAAGCTAATCTCCAAAATTTTGTAATAAAATAATTGAAATTATCAAAGCATTATCAAGGTTGCATAACTATATTCTTGAGGTTTTTGAGAGAATCCCAAGGATGAGTGCCTCATTGTGTGCAAAGAGTCTTAATGTCTTCACCAAAAGACCCAAATTCTCCACAATAATTACTCCACTAGTCCCAAAATTTCCTTCTTTAATCCCTTTCATGTGTTCCTGCCAGCAAAGTTATGTATATAAAGAATTAAGCTACTCTAATGTACTCTAGAAATCAATTCTAACTCACTACCTCCATATATCCTCCTCTATAAGGTATGAGCTTCGGAGAGAGTAGTAACTGCAGACATAAAAAACTGTTAGAAAAATATTATTTTACTTTTAATGGATTCAAACGGTGTATGGCTCAAGGAATACAACTCTGAAGCCTCAAACCCATTGTTATGTGTATTGCGTTCATGGTTTATAAGATTGTTAAGAATAAGATATATATATATATATATATATATTATTTTTTATCCATCAATTATCTCCTTTATTCACATATTACTCATGGCATGTACCCTCTTATTATTCTAAATATCACCATTGCATGGTGATTAAAAAAATTGGGTTGCATGAAAGTTATGTTGCATTAATTATAGCATGGAAATGATGCCAAGGTAGGACTATTCACATTGTTTAAATGGCTTATCAGTAATTAAAGGTAAGGTTGTTGTTACTCATTAACTTAGCAATGTTAGCTCAAGTGGACTTAAATCCCCACTTGGAATCGGACATTGTTTACCTTGATAGAGATGGATTCTCTCATATTTATCATGGGTTTCTCCCTTATATGTTGTTGATTGTTTAGACATTATAATGACATTATACTTAGAAATGAATATTTACGATGAGAATGAACTTTTATAGTTAACCATTTGGATTTCATGTGATAATTATGTTGTTGTTTATTAAGAATGAATATTAAAAATAGATATGTATTTTTTTATATGTATTTAATAAGGTTTTGCTAATTAAAGGTAAATAATTAGTAGAAAGGTTTTATAAAGCTCCAATTACCTATGTCTTGTTGGTTCTAGAGTTGTGAACAATAAATTAGTCAAGGGGGTGGCATGAGTTATGTATTAACCTTGTTTTTTGGTCATTGCATCAAGAGATGCTTTTTACAATTCAAGTGGGTGAGATGTGGCATCTCATGACAAAAAAAACAAATATAAAAGTAAAATTATAAAATTATAAAACCAAGCATATGTCAACTCCAAGTTTAAATTAGTTACATTGTAAAAAACATTTATATAAATATATATTAAATTTCAAATTCTATTAAATTCAAACATGAGCAATTTTGAATATATTAGCAAGCTATTTCAAACTCCGCCTATTTGGACACCTCGCAATTTCAAAAGTTGGGTGATTTATACATTGTTGAAGGTTAGTATTTTTAAATATGGATATGTACAATTAGGTTAAAAATACATATCTATATTTAAAAATGCATGACAAGCAAGGATAGGTAGTAATAATTAATTGCTCTAAAACTTTCTACATTCAAAGATAAAATCATTCAATCTTTAATTGAATATTGGGTTTTATCTTCAATGCTAATATCTTTTACAATAAGTATAAGATACAACCATTAAGGCTTAATGACTTGTTGGATAAACACATTGAGATTTACTCACCAAACAAAAATTGTTAGTTGATTGCACAGTAATTTCATCATATTATCAAAGGTATGTTCTAATAAACAGAGTAAACTTTGAATCTCACCTAAGTGTGTGTATTTCTGAATTAAATAACAAACTTTCCATCCCCTTACTACATGCCTAGCCTATATAGTCTAGTTTATTTCTCAATTATATATTATAAATAATGCCCAGGTTAAAGTAGCTTGAAGTAACAATGTCAAAGTTTAATAGATGCTATCATAAAAATAATGAATGCTCATATTTAATATTTTTTCAAGTATAAATAATAATGATATTAAATTCAAACATGTTATAATACATGCTCAACTTCCAAGATTTGGTAACTACCCGTGATAAGGGGTTTATACAACATTTTCAAATATTACTGAAAATTCTGATTTGAAATTTATATATACAACAATACGGCAAGTTTTCTAGGTTTTATTCATTTACGTATAGAATCCATAAAGAAATAAACTCTGCTCTTGCTTTATACATATGCTAATTATTGAATTTATTTAATTTAGCATAACTATTTCATATATAAATATCCAAATAACAAATTTTATGCATGCTATATATTAACAAAATCATAAAAATTATTAAAATGTTACATATCCATAAACTTAATTGTACATATCGATATTTGTGTTATGAGCTAATAACCCTCTAACTTGAAATATATGCATTGGGAAATGAAGTATGATCTAATAGAGTTGTTAAGATGTATAATTGATTTCACTAATATTAGATTTTGTATGATATCATTATTTCCAAAGTGATTTAAGGGCTTGAATGGTAATCGAATATAACCTCCTTTCCAATATTAAAACCCTAATCTGATTTAGATATTGTAGTTAATCAAGTATATAGAATCCCCACAACTAAATAGTCGAAACCTTAATCTAATTCAGTTACCACAATTAGTTGAGTAGATAAAATGACCAAACTTAAATAGTCAATACCCTAATTTGATTTATTTACCACAATTAGTCCACTAGATAGAATCACCACATTTAAATGGTCAAAACCCTAATTTGATTCAGTAATTTTTTTACTATATATCAACATCTAATATTATAATGTGGTAATTCATCCATTGAAGTTTGTAACTCAAATTTTATTTGAAGTAATTATGGTTGGATATATTTTCCCTATACAAATTCAAAAAGAATTTAACAACCACCTACAACTATAGATAGAATCACCATAGTTAAATAGTTGAAACCCTAATTTAATTCATAGAAATGACACTTATCAGCTAGAATACAAAAGTTTAGTAGATCATTAAGTCATTATTGGAGCCCAAAAACACGTGATTGATCCATTCATTTTGGCCAAACATTTCCATCCATCCATTCTTGAAATTTTGTTTGATATCATTTAGTTTTTGTCATTTTGTATGATATCATTCAATTAAATAGTTGAAACCCTAATGTGATTCAATTTATACAATTATCCAAATAGATATAATCAACACTTTAGGAAAGGTTTTCATATCAAGGGATTTGATACCTCCCAATAGTTGATAGGGCTAGAGCTAAGATAGATCTATGCTTGTATATTTTGGATGTCTAAAAAACATGCTAATAAATATTATCTTTTGGGCATATATTTTGTTTCTTTGTGTATTTTATGATAACTGATTTTTTCTTGATTTAGTTATAACGTTTTTTTATTGAAAATAGTTCTACTTCAATTATCTATACAAAGCTTGCCTTAAATAGTTGTTGCGTGTAGTGTACAACTACAATTATTTTGTTTCATGTCGTTTGTTTTGATTAAGTTACTTGTTTGATTTAACATGTATTCATACTAACAAGATGAAATCTAACATTTATTCATGTTAACAACTATAATTCAACATTGATTTAAGCTATCATATTGTAGTAAGATTTATTTCATGAAATAAATGTGTAATTTAGTGAGTTAATTCATAGTAGCAAATGATTGATTTTAGGGATTGAATCAGCCTAGATTACATTCCCCTTTTCCTCTTGACCAACCCAATTAGAGTATTATGTATGTCAATTTTTAAATATCTACTTTGAACATCAACAAAAAAAAGATTAGAAATTTTATCATACCATTCCTGTTAGAATATGCATAATGATATCATTTATTATCTAAACCATATAGAAATTCAAGGATAAAGGAATACCATCAAAAATGCCCCATTATTCATTGAATTTTGGGTAGCATTCATGTCTATTATTTAACACCTTTGTTCCCTCAAAATTTATCTAATATTCTATGTATTTAATACTCACTGAAATACTATGACAAAATCAAGCAATATGTATGTATATAGCAAGTGTATCCATGTAACTATTCAATTTTAATGTGTTGAAAATATGACTTTCCAAAATTATCTATGACATGTAATATTGTACAAATACAATACATCAAAGTTGTATCTAAGTCACTCATTCATTATAATATGTTAAGTAAAGAGAAGATCAAACTTCATTTCAAACGTACCTAATGGACAAATATCTTTGAGTAAAGGGAAAGAGAATCCCTTGAGACATGTAAAGGTTAATAGAAATTGTATGCAGCTTCACTAAGTTTTCCCAACTCCACAAAATATATTGCCAACAACACCTTTATGAAGACACCATTCTATGAATTTTCATTGAAAAAAGTGTGTCAAACTATGAACAATCTACTCAAAACAATGAAAAGGAAATCAAAATTCTATATAAAAAGTTAGTTAGTAAATTAGAAAGTGCTTATATGTAATTACAAAGTACAACTAATAAAAATAGTGTTATTTGTTCAATTCTAAAGTAGTAATGTTACTAATGCAAATACAAAATTACCATTTTACAAGTACAATTTATGTGAAATTGTCAGATGATATTTTTTGGCACATATATAGAGTGGATTATGGTTCTTGGAGTAAGGCCTAAAACTTATTTTGATTGGATAATATATTGTGTTCTTTAGACGTAAGAAAACAAGTTAACGACACAAGACCTAGAGGCATCTAGCGGGAGCGGAAGTCTGCCCCTTACAGACTACCAACGGGTTATTTCTGGTGGTGTGGTTTTCCTTGAATAATGATGATGAGTCAACTTGAATTTGCGAATAGAAACCAATGATGGTTGTCATGGTTGTCCTCTCCACCAGTTTGAAAACTAAGCTATGGTAGGTTTTTCCATCTTTTGAAGAAAAAAGGGTCTAGACTCTAAAATGGAGTAAGGATCTACTTGCTTCCTTCTTTTGACCTGGGTGTTTTCCTTCATTGTTGTATAGAGTTCAAAAGTAAATATTGGGGAGATTTATAGATCCTTAAAGGACAGAACTATTGATTTTGCAATGAAGTTCAAACCTTGACGTTCAAACCAACTTCTATTGTAAACTTTGGCAACGAAATCCCTTGTTATTGTGTAGTGTTAACACATGACAATTTAAGTGGAACTTGTGTACACCCCTCATTCTTTCCCCTCTCTTTTTACACATGCAACTGGCACATAATTTGTAATGTTGGGATCCTATTGAGGAAAAATGTATTTGTTGAAGTTGAGAATCACAAATGTTGGAAATTGTGAGGTCTTATGGTATGTATTATAGAAAATGGCAATTTCTTCACTTAAATATCAATTAGCAAGTCCAATAAGGACCCGTAAATTACATGTTGACATCAATTTTTTTCTCGATGCATCATAATACTTTCAGCTTCAATTGTTTATCTTTAATTGTTGTTGAAACGTATATTTTGTGTTCTCTCCATTGTGGTATATGATTTGTATGGTTAACGATTTCATAATTTGTTTATTATGAAATGTGACTAAATTGTTGGTTACAAAAAAAATGCCTTGAAGTTTTGAATGTGTATTGCTCCTCTTGAGATATGAATTATCTTTTCCTAGACAAGATAAGGTTCCCTCTAATATAAGCTCTACCTTTATGATAGTTTGAAGTATGTCCCTCAAAATGACTTGGGTCAAGATGCTCTAGTTGTGGGAAGATAGTTTTCTACGTGACAATTGTGTCAAAGATTCACCAAGGGGTTTTCCCATGGCCTTATCTTGTCTAGGATTTTTTCCTAGATAGGATAAGGTTCCCATCCTCTAATATATGCCCTACATTTATGATATTTTGAAGTATGTCCCTTAAAGTTACTTAATTAAGGTTTCTCTTATTGTGGGAAGATAGTTTCTTGTATGACAACTGAAAACTATGTTAAAACTTCACCATGGGTTGTTTCCATGAGATGCTCATGCATACATGGGAATTTCCTTCACAAGTGAAAATTGGATTAGGTCTTTGATGAGCATAATAGAGCAGTCTCCCAACTGGAGGATTCTATGTTGAAGAAATGCTTCACAAACGTACTCAACGGTATCACTAAATTTTTTGATTCATTGAAGTTCATCTCATCAATGAGAATGTATCAAATTTCTTAGTTCTTGGAGTCTTTCCAATGGTTGTTCTTCTAAAGGATTGAATTCCTTTACAGGAATTTGAAGCATGACATGTATGATCAATACAAGCCAATTAGAGGAATTTTAACGTCAAAAATGGTCCTCAAAACAAAAAATGTACTATCAAAATCAGCTTTATAATAACTAATATGATTGAAGATGATTATGTCAACCACGAAGGTAAATAATTTTGGAAAGAAAGGGAAAAAAAAATTTTAATCATATTTCCAGCTTATAGGTTTACTCAAATTTGAGTCTGAGCACTCGTTAGATGCGGAATTAAATTTCACATCCGACAAGTACCCACTCATCATACTTTTGATAGACCCAAGTAGGAAAAAGACTCAACAAAACACATTAAAAAGGGACATTTTGTTGAAGGAAATACATTTGTATTTCAAGTTCTTTTCCTACTAAAAGTCTATCAAAAGTCTGCCCAATGGGTACTCATTGTGGAATTTAATTATGCATCCAACAAGTTCTCACACTTGAAATTTTAGTAAACCTACAAAGAGATAAGTTGAAAATATGATAGAAAAAAGAAATTACCTTTTATAATAAAAAAATATCTCTTATTTTATTATTTTAACTATTATTTTATTATTTTCCTTAGGAGGCTCATTTTAAACCTCAAATTCCCTTAATTACTATGTTGAAGGCTATGGAAATGATTATAGAAAGCAATAGATATAGAAGGTTCATGTGCTGCGCGATTTCTTGTAGTGTTTTTAAATCTTACCAGTGTCAAAAATAATTTGGTTGATTATTCTTAATGGAGGGGTGATAAAGTTTTCTTGCAAAGTGATGTAGGACAATGTTGAAACTTTTTATTTGGGTGGGGGACTATTAATTGGTGAAGGGATATTGGAATAGTATGAATATGGAATTTGGTGGTATGAGCCACTATGTTCTATAAACTACATGGATTCCTCTTAAGTGTAACGAGATAGATGTATCATTCTAATTATGGTTGTTTTCAAAGTCATGATAACCAAACATGTTATGGTCACTTAGATGAAAAATCCTATGTTGAAAAAGTGCACTACTGAGAACTGTAGTAAGGCTCACAAGAAAAATGTTTCATGGAAGATTCGCATTAGAAAGATTTGGATTTCACATTGTTAAATGTGCAGTATATGTTGTTATTAATAAGTCATGTGGGTCATGGTCAAGTGGTAAACCACTTGAAGAAGGGATCAAATGCAACATTGTAGAAAAAAGGTCATCAAATTCTAACATTGATATGGTAAAGTAGTTCCCCCCTCTCAAATGCCTATCAAGGGCCACATGAAGACCAAAACATAAGCTCTTTATCAAGTTTTAATCAGTTTGTGATATATATTGTATTGTATATTTGGGAACTCTACATTTATATAATGTCTTTAGTTTAAATATACAAAGTTCTACTAAATAACACATGGGAGGGAAAGATGCCATACATATTCCTCACAAGTAAATACTCACCAGAGGTGTATGTTAAGGTGAGTATTTAAAATGCCCAATACATATCATGGGCCTCAGGCAAGCCAACATAAGCTCTTTATCAATTTTTTATCATGCTGTGATATAGATTGTTAAGTATATTTGGGAACTCTGCATTTATATTATCTTTAGTTTAAATATACAAAAATGTATTGAATAGCATGTGGGAGGGAAAGATGCAATACATATTCATCACAAATAAATACGCATATATAGGTGGATGTTAGGGTGAGTATTAAAAATGACATATATGTACATATTTGAATATATTAATAGTTAAAGGAAGCATTTTTAACAAGATGCATGGAGTGGAGTGAAAAGGTTTGGAAATTAATTATCATAGCAGTAACTATACTTGGATCATTGTAGTGAAATATGAATGCAAAGTGACCATAAGATGCAATAAGTGCTGTAAGAAAATGGAACACTAGAAACAAGTAGAAGAGTGGAAACATGAGGGAGTGTTCATGAATTCTCAGTTTGCAATTATTGATGTAAAATAACCATGGAAAAAATCATTAAAGAACCCTTTAACAAATCATACAAGTGGTTTACACAAACAATATTAGAGTAGAATGTGACAAAAATAAAATGAAGGCAGAAATGCAATACAACCAAAATAAGAGCAATGATATAGAAATATTGTAATTTTTTAAAATAATAATATTAAACCTTGTCAGTTTTTAAAATTATTTAACTTTGATCAACATTTTAAATATTTCCATTCATAATCAAATCAAAATTTATTTACATTTAAAATGTTTTATGTGCATCAACACAAATAGAATCACACTTGTTACCATGCTTCCTTATGAAAAACAAATTATTCTTCAATAAAACCCATAAGAGATGGTCATCAATTCCCAATTAGACTTTAAAAAAAATTAGTTAAATCAGTTACACTTTTAATTACAACTAAGTTTTGAGATGGGCATCAGTTCCAATTAGATTTTACAAAAATATTTAGTTAAATCGGTTAAACTTTTAATTACAACTAAGTTTTGAATATTGATGGAATTGACTTTACAAAAAAACTCTAGTTAAATCAGTTAAACTTTTAATTACAACTAAGTTTTGAGATGGGCATCAATTTCAATTAGACTTTACAAAAATATTTAGTTAAATCAATTAAACTTTTAATTACAACTAAGTTTTGAATATTGATGGAATTGATGTTATCTGCAATGTGATATATATAGTTTGCAAGTAGGTAAAGTCAATATTCAAAATTGGGAAACAATGTAATAATTAAAAGTGATGTCAACCTTCAAAACCCATAAGAGAGGGGCATCAATTCCAATTAGACTTAACAAAATATTTAGTTAAATTGGTTAAACTTTTAATTACAACTAAATTTTGAACATTGATCCAGAATTGGTTTTTTGTAAATTGTGATGCATATACTTTGAAAGCAGGTAAAGTTAATATTCAAAACTTATTTCATGCCAACAATGTAATAATTAAAAGTGATCAATATTCAAGAGTGAATGTCACTTTTACTATAAAATTTTAATCTCACCATTTACCATTACCAAATACTACTAAGTAATTGAAATGAACCAATGTTTCCCCAAGGTTCCGGGACGGTTGGACATAAAAGTGGGGAGACACATACTCAGGATGCATGGAGACCACCCCTAAATTTTAGGGAAATTTCGGGGGGTGGGAGGACGCCAAGGTCATAAATTTCTAAAAATATGAAAAATATAATTCCCAACAATAACAATTCAATATCCCATGCAATTTAGTAAATTACTAAATACTACATTCACCATTGTGCAATCATGCAAAGTAAATCAGAATTTGATAAATTAATAATGCAAACACATTACACGATTCATCGTGATTTGGAGGTCCGCCATAGTTTTGAAGTTTCGTGTGAGACACCCAAAAGGTTTGTCGAAGTTTCATCCGAGACGCCCAGAATTTTCAGAGTTTTGTCTAAGACTCCAAAAAGTTTTGGAGTTTTGTGCAGGACGCCTAGAAGGTTCTTCGCAGACCGAAACGTTTCGTCGAGTTTCACCCAAAGCAAGATGTCCCAAAATTTTTTGCCTAGAGTTTTGTCATCCATGTGGAACACTGAACATAACAGTCTTTTTTACATTCAACTTAGCTGATTCAATATGGGACTCGACCAAGTTGATCAGTTTGGTCCCGAACAGAGCGAGTCACTCAACAAGTTTAGCACCAAATACGTCACGCGATCCAGTTTGAAGGATAATTCAACTCAGTGGATGGTCAACTCAACCGAGTCCGAGTCTAGGTTGACCGAGTTTTAACACTATGCTCTCAACCCCTCTGTTTCCAAATATTAAGAATAGTTTGACAATTGACATCTCAAAGAATGACAGGATCTAACCTGACAATTTTCTTAAAGTTTCAAAGTGAGTTTTGCATTACCATCATTAAGAATATAAATGGATCATATTAAGAAACTATGATATAATTGCACTCATTTAAAGGAATCAATTGTGAAGTTGCCACCATTTTGAAGATAACCAAATTTGGAAGTTGGTTTAAATGATTGAATTTCTAAAACAAAGGCAGAGAAACATTCTCAAATATGCGTCTAGACATGGAAGTATACATACATAAATGAAAAGAGAAAAACTCATATTTCAAATGTTGTCAACTTCACTCAGGCTAAAAACAATTTAATTACCAGTCATTAAATACATAATTCTTCAAAATAGTTAAATTGACTTAATAACAAAAACTAATAATATCTTACAACAAATTATGTGTGAGAGAGTAAAATGTTGTCTTGATATTTAAAATTACTAAAGCAAAGTGGAATAATGAAACTACTTTGTTATTACATTCTTTTACTCTATAACAATAAAGAAGTCATCCTATTTTTATTATTTTTCCAACGCAAATCAAAACCGACATACTAACCCATCTACAAAAGGAGTACAATAACACCAAACCTAATGTCTCTCCTCTACAACACCTAGTTCACCTCCTCCCTAGCTCTTATGGAAAAATACGTCCAAAGAAAACCCTTACTCGATGTTCTCAAACCTTTTTCTTAGAAGATGGCTTGGCATTAAATGTATGTCAACACAATGGCAGGAGGTAACTTACGTGACTTTTTCATGGGAGGTGAATTACCCCATGGATAATCAAGTGAAAATGGCCAAATGGAAATCCAAGTAACAGTACTTGGTGACGTTGGTCGCCAAGTTGCTCGTGCTAGTTGTGAGCAATATGAAAAACCTTAGGGGGGAATTAATTGCAAAAGGTCCATAGAAAAAAGAAATTCCCAACCCACAGCTACCTTTAGCATTGTTAAGTTTTCTTTTCAAATAGCACAAAGGATCACTGAAAGAATAAAAAGCACAATAGAATAAAAATATAACACAAAGATTTATCCTAGGAAACCCTCATGGGAAACAAAACCCAACAAAACTTCCTCTATATAGAATTCACCCCCAAGTACAGTGTAAGACCCAAAGAACAAGACTAGACTACTTCCTCTCCTCCAGATGGATTGTTTCTTCTCTCTCTAGCACAACTTCTTGAGTTATGTGTGTGTCCAAATGAGGGAGGAGCCTCATCTATTTATATTGATTAGTGGAGAAGCCTAATAACCAAACATGGACAACTTCTCCTCCCAATAAAGGCTAAATTGCCTTGGGAGACTCAAAATTACATTTTAATAATACTTTTGTGGGTACTACTGACCCGACTTACAATGTGTTAAAATATTGTAACTTCGGAAGATATTCTATTGTAATTTTGTTGTATTCTCCTTCGGAGATGTTATTCCTTCATTCATAGATGTCCTTGATATAATTGGTCATGTAGAATCCATGAGGTAAACCCTGTGTTGTAAGTCAGGGCAATAGTACCCACAAAAGTAATATATAAAATGTATTTTGTGTCTTCCTAGGTAGGTCGGCCCTAATTAGAGAACCTAGTCGACCTAGTTAGTTATTTGAGTCACTCGCCTCATGAATATAAATAGGTGAGGCGCCTCTCTCATTATGACACACCTCACACTCAAGCATTACGCAAGAGAGAGAGAGAGATAGAGAGAGAGAGAGAGAGAGAGTATATTGTGGAACAGGAGAAGCAATTCTTGTTCTTGGGGTTTTACATTGTACTTGGTCAAATTCTATACTGAGGATGTTTTGTGGGGTTTTCTTCCTTGCGGTTTCCTCGAGGAAAATATTTGTGTTCTCTTATGTTGATGTACTTGTATTTATTTCAGTGATCCTTTACTTATGGTTATGATGTTATGATGTTAAATGTTTTAGATCTTGTATAACCATTAAAAATATAATGTAGTATCAGAGCCACCCTATTAGAATTCTTTCTGCAGCCGAAACACTACTACAACTACAACTACTTGAGATTAGGGTTTCATGCTTAAAAACCCTAGAAGGAAAAATATAGTCATCTTGGAATTTTTTCTATAACTCAAGTTTAGAGAAGGCTCGGGAGCTGAAGCTTTTAAAGGATGAATTTCAAATCTTGTTGTACCTTGTGTGAAATTTTTAGCCCCAGATTCGCTATAATCTAGGATATATGATTCCTACAACTTAGGGTTCTAATCTATTCCATAATTCATCCTTAAGAAAGTGAACTAGGGACAACTTCTATATATCAATATAGGAAGGTCCAAATGAGATTTCGCAAGATGTTGCAGATAGGGCATGGAATTTAGTTTCTATGCTCAAAGTTTCAGACCCTGAAGGTGAAACAGTGACACGTTGAAGTCCGTACAAGTTATCTATGTTGAACAATCCTAAAATAAGTTACCTTGGGAAACTTCACATAAGTCCCACTTGGTGAGTCCAATTCTACTCTAACCTATGGGGTTGGAAAGAAGACAGATGAGGATACATCAAGACAAAGTTTCAGACCTTGAGGAGCAGAAATTTCAGAGCTAAAGCAGAACCAAAATCAGCCAATTATGCAGAAGAAACTGGAGAAAAACTAGGGCTTCCTATTCCGGGCACTTCCCATCACCAATTAGTTGAAAAAGGAGGACCATCAAACTTTCCCTAGGATGGAGTATCTTATAATAATAACCTGTTATTCCCATAAAGGATCGTACAACATTTACGTTCTTGGGAACATGCCAATAAATTATTGCTTTTATCTTATCCGGGTCTACCGATATCCTTTCTTCAGATATCACATGCCCTAGATATTGTATCTTATCTTTATAAAATTCACATTTACTGAACTTAGCATATATTTTATTTTCTCGTAAAACTTGTAGTATTATCTGCAAGTGTTCGTTGTGCTCTTCTTTCGTTTTAGAATAAATTAATATGTCATCTATAAAGACGACTACAAAGTTGTCTAAGCATTTACTTAGGACACTGTTCATTAAGCACAAAAAGGTTGTTGGAGCGTTTTTTATCCCAAAGGGAATAATCACAAACTCATAGTGCATGTATCTAGTTCTAAAAGTAGTCTTAAAAATATCCTTGTCTTTAATTCTAACTTGATGGTATCCATATCTCAAGTCTATTTTTGAAAATATCGTCGCTTTGCTTTTCTAATCAAACAGATCATCGATGCGAGGCAGAGGATACATGTTTTTAATTGTCATTTTATTCAGTTGACGGTAGTCTATACATAGATGTAATGTACCATATTTTTTCTTAATGAAGAGGATAGGTGCTCCCTAAGGGGATACACTTGGTCTTACATAGTTTTTGTCTATTAATTCTTGCAATTGTAATTTTAATTCTTTAAGTTCTAAAATTTTCATTCTATAAGGAGCCTTTGAATTAGGTACTGCTCTTGGTAATAATTTGATCGTAAAATCCATATCTCTCTTTGGAGGTAATCCTAAAATTTCTTCTGGGAAGACGTCAGAGAAATCTTGTAGGATTGGAATATCATCGAATCTTGGCTTAACTTCTTTATCAATTTGTTCATTATTTATTATGTGTACAACAAAGACTTTAAAGCCTTTTCTTACAGCCTTTTTCATCTGTAAGGTTGAGATTTGTCTAACATAAATTTTTCTAGGTATTCCTACTGAAGCCCCTTATATCTACCACCGCTTAGAGAAAGGGAAATTTCTTGAAAGGAAGAAGGAAGGTTCCCGATCTCCACTACCGCTTAGGGAGATGTCTTTTACCATCCAATTGGGACCTTCTTTCTTTATTTCCTTTTTTTTTCTCTTTTCACATCTTAATTTCGATCCATTTCCTACTGGTGTAATCACCAAAGTCAAATGTCTGGTACATTGTAATCATTTCTCCTTTATCATTTAAATAAGTAAAAATTTTCTGAAAGAAATTTAAAATTACTTGATGTATTTTCATCCAATCCATGTCTATTAGGACATCATAAGATCCTAACGGTAACCCATTTATCTTGACTTGATTTTTAAACTATCTCATAAGCAAATCACAGTTTTCAACATAATTAACCACTTTCCCTTTAGTTTCGGTAGCTAACTAGACCAACCAAGATTTTTCAAACTTTTTCAAGATAAATTTCATTTTTCCCCTATGCTAGATGACACATAACTCAAACTAGCACATGGATCAATTAGAATGGAAACAGACTCATTTTGTATCATACCTTGCACTTCCACCATGGAAGTCTAATGATCCGCCTGTCGGTTCTCCAAGCCTGCACTTATTCTGGGCATTTCATTTGCGACATCTCCAACTGTTTCCTCTTCCTGAATGGTATGCACGTTGTTGAAGTTATCTTTTCTGTTCGAACAATACTTGGCATAATCTGGCCCTTGACATTCTCTGCACTTGACGGGCTCCTTATGTTCAGTATTTTTAAGAAAAATTATTAGGCATATCCCTGCCTTTTCATGCTGAAGTATTTTGTGGTGCATTATTTTTAAAATCTACTCCTTCATAATTATTTTTGGAGAAGTTTCGAGAATTATTTCCAAAACTTTTATTTGACTTAAACCCTTTTCTCTTCTAATTGAAGTTACTTGTTCTTTTATCCTTCTAGTTATGTAAGCTTTCTCTCTTTTTACTATGTTCATAACAGAAATCAGCCTTTCTCATAGCCTCTTCAAGGGTTTTTGGGTTATCAAACTCAATTCTATCCTTGAAGCTAGAGGGCAGACAGCTTTAAAATCTGTGTACTTTTGGGTTTTCGTCAATTATATAAGGTATGTATCTTAACAGACTTAGAAATTTGTTACTTAATTCTTTCATTGACATTGACCCCAGTTTTAGTTCATAAAATTCTTTAGCTCGTTCCTCGTAGTACTATTCAGATAAAAACTTTCTTTTAAAATAATTTTTAAAGACTCTCCAAGTTAGGTACTTCTCCATAAGGTTTTTGACTCTTTTTATGTCTTGCCACCAGATATCATATTTTCCAGTTAGGTTGTAGATAGCCATCCGGGATTTTAGTCTTTCAGAGTAATTATAAATTTGAAAATATTTCTTCATTCTCGACCACCAATCCTTGGCTTCTTCACATTTTTCTACTTCTTCATTAAACATGGGAGGCTTTATCTTTTTAAATTACCCAGAAATTTTTTCATAAGGTTTATACTTCCATTTCCTAGGTTTACAGTCGCTTTCAGTACTTTCACTTGTGTATTCATATCTTCCCCTATGCGACCTTGCATTAACCTCTGAAGAAGATTCACTATCAGAATATTTTAATTTTTTCCCTTATGTTTGTAGGATACTGTTTCAGAATCAGTTTCATAAATATTTATTTTATCTTTTCTTTTGTTATGTATTTTGTCTAATAACATGTGATTCAGTTCCAAAAAAATTTCGTTATCTATTTTTCCGGTTTGTAGCCCATATTTTAACTCTTTAACTGTTTGCAGTAACTCAAAAGGTGTATTATTCAGTTCTACATAAATATTGTATGGATTGTTGTGCTAAGATCCACTTTCAGCAGATGCTTCAACACTTTCCATTTTTCTGCAAAACAAATTTTATATTTCTGTACATAAATCAATGTAAAACATGATCAGTATATTTGTTTTCTTGTTTGTATGTGAGTGAGCCAATCAGGCCTAGTGTTTGGAAACTCGCTCCGATACCACATGTAACATCCCTAAAATTCATAAATATTAAAAAAAAAAATCACTTTATGTAACTTATAAATTCCTAGGAAAAATCCAAAAGAGGTTATACTTCACTCTTTCTCTGTTGTGACGATAATTAAAAAAATGTCTTTAGTTAAATTGTAAGACTCATGTGACTATATTTAGTGTTTTTCATCTGCATGCGTATTTTTACGACATTATGTCGATACAACTTCATGCATTCTAGTCGATACTATTTTGTGGCTATAACTGCTTTTAAAACTCGGTTGGTTGCAATGTCATAAAACTGTTTTCGTTCTTCTAGTTTTTCTCCTACCTAAGAGCTATTAAAGGAAAAGGTCACAGTATGACTTATCCTTTAAGGCTAACGCATGAACCTTTGATTTCTCTTTGTGCAAGTGAATGATATTAAGCTTTAAGTTTCTTGCTAAAGGAAACAATCCTAAACTACAAGGTATCCCACATCCAAGGCAAAAGGATAGGACACTAAGGGTTTGGAAACAACTATAATATAACCAAATTCTATATCGAACTCCATATTATAGTCACCCTAATTTACTATATTCTATGATATGATCCATATATACCATCGTGGAGAAACTATGCAAAAGTGCTTACCCTTTATAATTATATGACGATTGACTTAAACTTGGAAACAATGATGGTGGAAACATTATGCAAAGGACATGTATTAAATTGGTTCACATGCAGACCATATGATAATATTGAAATCTCCAGATGGTGGCCATTATGCACGGTGCAAAACCCTAGGGTTTTAATGCACCTCATTGATTGTGTTGATCTTTTCGATGAAGTTATGTTTAGGGTTCATTTGCTCTTTGTTCACTTCCTCCGGTATTTTTCTGCTCAACTGGTTTATTCCTCTGCGTGGAGATGATGGTGGAGGAGCTGAGTCCTTTGGATCTCAACACCCTTCCTCTTTTACCTCTTACTTGATTTTTTTTGTTGTGTGGCTTTGGTTATGTTTCAAAAACTGCCGAGATAGGTATCTTATTCTTCTATAACTCGTAATTATCAAATTTTATTCCCTGTATTGTTTTTAGATATATATCATTGTTTGACCTCTTGGTTGTATGTGTAGGAAGCAACCCAAAACGTTTCGCTGCAACACAAGGTGGAACAAAGTGTTGAAGGGTTTGTGGCTTGGGTAAGTCTTGTACCCTTCCCTTCACGGCTCTATGGTTTGACTTGTTTTCTCATGTCATAGTCTGGATTCCTATCTCTGTGTTGGCTTTCGATGGAAGTGATAAGTTTCTTGGTAGCCGTGAGGCGTTTTCTAAAACTTGGACTATACTCGGAGTCCTTCAATACAAGGATAATATTTGTTTGTTTCTCCGAAACAAGAACACTCTTTAGACTGTCTCTACAGGAATTTAAAAGTTTTTAACCCTGTGAGGGCTTCTACAATGTATATACTCAGTGGTAATTTGGTTTTTACAGCTTCGTTTATGAATCTATGGAATAACAGAAATGTTGATGGAGGAAAAAAAAACGTAATGTAAAATGTATAAGTAAAAAATATGAAGAAGATGGTTTACAATAATAATTTCCCTGGTATTTTATACCTTAAGTGGGGAAGAGAGGTGACTTTTCAAGTCACCTCTTATTTTAATTACAAACATTTACTAAAATTAACCTAGCTTAATATTTAAATTTAACATTTGTAACATTGCCTTGTCCTTTTAAATTGCATTGTCCTCAAAGCAGGGTAAAGACGGGTGTTGCTGGACGAATTTCTCTGTTTCCCATGATGCATCTTCTTCTGGGAAATTATTCCATTTAATGAGGTATTCCTTGATCATTCTAGTGCATAATCTCCGTTCTCTGATGTGGATGATAGCTTCTGGTTCTAAGATTAGTTTCCCTTCTTCATATAGAGTGGGGAGTGTTGTTTGAACTGATTGTTGTTGACCCAACAAATTTTTAATATTTGATACATGGGAGACGTTGTGAATTTGACTTGTCTCTGGTAACTTTAGCTCGTATGCTACGTTGCTAATCTTCTGTATAATTTGGTATGGACCATAAAATTTAGGTGCTAATTTGTTATTTCCTTGTTGTTTTAGTGATAATTGTTTGTATGGTTGAAGTCTTACGAACACCCAATCTGCTAATTCAAACTCTCTCTCAGTTCTATGTTGTTCTACTTGTTGTTTCATATGATTTTGTGCCATAGTTAAATAATCCTTGAGTGTTTGGATAATTCATTGGTTGTCTTCTAGTTGATCTTTTACGACAGGTACTTTTGTGCTTCCTTGAATAAATTCTTTCCAAAGAGGTGGTTCATAACTATATAATGTTTGAAAAGGAGTCATCTTTATTGAGGTGTGATACGTAGCGTTATACCACCATTCCACGAGATGTAGCCATTGTAACCATTTGTTTTGTTTGTCTATGACAAAACTACAAAGGTAGGTTTCAAGACACTTGTTGACCACTTCGGTTTGCCCATCGGTTTGTGGGTGATATGTTGAGCTCATATTAAGAGTGATCCCTGTTTGCTTGCAGAATTCCTTCCAAAAATTGCATGTGAATTTAGCGTCTCTGTCGCTAACTATAATTTTTTGGAAACCATGTAATTTGTAAATATTTTTACAAAACACTTCAGCGATTTGTTTAGCCGAGTCAGTTTTCTTTATGCCCATGAAATGTGCATATTTCGTTAGTTGATCTACTACCACAAGAATTTTATACTTACCCTCTGATAAGGGTAACCCTTCAATAAAATCCATAGAATTTTCCTCCCACTTTTGCTTTGGAATATGCAATGGGTGCAGTATCCCTGGAGTCATGATATTTTCGCTTTTATTCCTTTGACATGTGTCGCATTTGGCTACATATTTTTGAATGTATTTATGCATTCCTTTTCAATAAAACGACTGTATGGCATTGTAATATGTCTTGAAAAAACCTACATGTCCGGCAGAAGGTGAATCATGAGATTCTATCATTACCTTAGTTTTAAACTTTGATGTTGGGTTTAAATAGATCCTTCCTTTGTACCACAAGATGTCATTTTGCCACTCGAATTTTGAACCTCTATTTGGGTCTTCGATTAAGGCGCACGTGTTTGGATCTTTAGCGTATTCTCTTCGTATTTCGTCCAACCATTCTGGAATAACGATTTAAATTGCATATGTCTGGACTTCATCCTTTCTATATAGAGCATCAGCGACTAAATTTTCTTTCCCTCTTTTATGTAATATCTCCATATCAAAGGTAGCAATTTTTTCTATCCACTTCTGTTGTTCTGTTGACAATGTTTTTTGTTGGAGGAGGTCTTGAAGACTATTATGGTCTATTCTTATCAGTATTTTTCTCCCTAGAAGGTATTGTCGCCATTTTGTTAAGGCATGTATAATGGCCAGCATCTCTTTATCATAAGTGGACTTCAAACTTTCTCTTTTGTTGAGCTTCCTACTTTCGAATGCTCTTGGGTGCCCTTCTTGCATCAAAACTGCTCCTAATCCGAACCATGATGCGTCGCACTCTACTACAAAGGGTTTTGTGAATTCTGGTGTCGCTAATACCAGAGTTGAAGACATCATGCATTTTAATGTTTCAAAACATTTTTCTGCTTCATTATTCCATTGGAAGGAATTTTTCTTCAATAAATTTGTGAGAGGGGCGGTTTTATGGGCGTAATTATTTAGAAATCTTCGATAGTATCTTGTTAGGCCTACAAATCCCCTTAGTTTCAATATGCTATCAGGTTTGGGCCATTCCATGATTGCCTTGATTTTACTTGGATCAACCTGGACACCTTCCTTTGATATTTTGTGACCTAGGTAGTCCACTTCTTCTTTTCCAAAGGTGCACTTAGACCTCTTCGCGTAGAATTTGTTTTCTTACAAAATGGTAAGCACTTGATTTAAGTGTTCCAAATGCTCCTTCCATGTTCTGGTATATATGAGAATGTCATCAAAAAACACTAGTACGAATTTCCTTAAGAATGGCTGGAACAATTCCTTCATTGTAGCTTGAAACGTAGTTGGAGCGTTAGTCAACCCGAAGGGCATTACTTTGAACTCATAACGGTCTTCATGAGTGAAAAAAGTAGTTTTAACAATTTCTTCTACTCTAAATTTGATTTGGCAATAACTAGATTGGAGATCAAACTTTGAAAAGTACTTAGCCCGATGAATTTCATCCAGCAACTCATCGATGAATGGGATCGGAAATTTATTTTTGATAGTTATTTTGTTCAATCCTGTGTAATCTATGCACAGCCTGAATGACCCATCATTCTTTCATACTAGCACTACTGGAGCTACATAGGGGCTTCTGCTTTTTCAAATGATTCCACACTTCAGAAGATCCTGAGTTAACCTCTCGATTTCTGTTTTATGGTGATGCGGGTATCTGTATCATTTGCTACTTGCAAGTTTTTTCCCTAGTTCTATTTCGATTATGTGTTCAATCTTTCTATTTGGTGGAAGATCCATGGGTAGTTCTTGGAACACCTTGTGATGTTTTTAATCAACTCTTTTATCTCTGGTTGTTTTTCCATGTCTCCTTCACACGTTAGAAGCTCCATTTCTTGGCATTGAAGTATGTATGCTGGTGTGCCTTTCTGAAGTAGTTTTCCATCTGATGTGATGTAAATAACTGTGTCGGAGGTGGTTGGAACCCGTATAATTTGTGTGTCTTCCTGAACAACTGGAATTCAATAAAATGCTCTTGTTGATTTGCGGAGTATGTACCCAAGGTTTGTAACCATTGTATTCCTAATACTACATCGACTACTCCCAGTGGTACCGCAAAAATATGATTCTAAGTTATATTCTTGCATTTGTAACTTGACTTTGTGACATTTTCCCACATTGTCAATCTTCTTGCCATCTGCTACCATAACCTTCATGTTAGATACTGGACGAACAAATAAGTTAAATATTTTAGCAAGGCTGGCATTAACAAAGTTATGGGTGCTGCCAGAGTCGATGAGAACTGTGACGTTATTATTTTGTATATGTCCTTTAATCTTCAATGTTTGCGGTTGGTAGATTCCAGTAATAGTGGCTAATGATATTTTTCGGGTGTCGTCCTCGATTTTTGTTTGGTAGTCTAGTTGACTATCCGCCTCGTTCTCAATTGGTTCTTCGACTTCCAACTCTGCTTCACATGCATACAATTTCTTTTGTAAGCATCAGTGCTTAGGATCCCATTTGTCTCCACAGAACTTACATTTCCCTTCCTTTATTCTCTGGGCCTCTAAACTGGGCTTCGTTCCTTTCCTGAGTTGTGGCGGTGTATATATTGGATTTCTTGTGTATGTTGATTGGAAAGGCTTCCTTTTGGAGTCGTCTTTCTCAAAATGTGTATGAACAAGATTTCTTGAAATTTTTTTCAATAATCCTGGCTTTGCGTTGTGCTTCCTCCAAGGTAGAGATGTTATGTAACTCTAGTTCATCACAGATGTGATGTTTAAGACCGTGTATGTAGGTTTGTAATCGTTGGTCATTGGCTAACTCTGGGACTGGAGTTGACAACGCTTCCCATTCATAGGCATACTCATCGACACTATTTTTTTGTTGTAACCTTGTGAATTTTAAAAGAAAAAAAATTTCTTCAACGCCCTAGAATCTGTTGATGAGGTCATTCCTGAAACTAGCCCAGTTGTGAGAACATATTCTTGTAGTGTTCTTCCACCATAAGTACCAATTGTAAGTGTTTCCTTCTAGATGCATGGAGGCATATTTAATTTTCTCTCCTTCGTAATGGATGTTGTGGATGTCTAGGTATTCCTTGGCTTTGTTAATCCATGCTATGCATTGTCATTCATCCCCATCGTATTTGGGTAACTCGACTTTCACCCGCATTTGGCGTCCTTGTGTATATGAGTTTGAGGACGACATGTTGAATAGAGGATCTGGTTGCTCCGGTGTTCTTGGAGAGTTTGGATTCGAGTCATTAGATATTTGTAATCTGTCCAAGATGGCGATTAAAACTTCCTGATTTTTCTTTTGGTATTCTTGTAGAGTGAGGAAGGTATTCTCCATTAGTGACGTGATTTGTGTCCAAGTCGACGTCAAATTGTCACTCATTTGTTTGATCTTTGCCTGGATTTTCACGTAGTTCTTGTTAATCTTCTCATTGATTTGGTCGAACCGAGCATCCACTGATCTTGTGATTGGAATTTTCTCGGTGCTAAATGTGGATTTATTTATTTTTGCGATATGATGCCAGCCCGCCATGATTTTTTTTAAATAATTACAATAATTATTATTATTATCACATAGTTTTGTTTAATAATAATATTAATAAAAATATATTAATATTAATAATTTATTTAATATTAAATTGGTATTAAGGAGTCACGTGATTGATTCTTCCTTCAAGTAGTTGAGGATGAAGTGTTTTGTGGCGTGAATGGAAGGGTGGTAGTAGTAGCTGGGGGTGGTGTGGATGGAAGGGCGAGTGTAAGGAGGCAGGAAGAGGGGTGCTGGGGAGGCGGAATGGTGGAGCAGGATGGCGGTGGAGATGTAGGGAGGTAGGCGGATGGAGGCGAAGCGGGATGGAGGGGAGCAGGCATATGGAGGGAGCAAGCATGCGTGGAGGAGCAGTCGAATGGAGTAAGTGCACAGAAAAATCGAGGGTGGGGAAGGAGAAACGGAGAGCGGTGGGAGTGGAAGATGTGGAGCAGGTAGTAGAGGGGAAATGGAGTGTAGCGTGAGCGCGTGGATGGTAAAGAGGAGGTGGTGCAGTAGAGGTGAGATGGTGGTGGACTGGTGCCGAGAGCCGAGAGGCTCTGATACCAATGGAATAACATAAATGTTGATGGAGGAAAAAAAACGTAATGTAAAATGTATAAGTAATAAATATGAAGAAGATGGTTTACAATAATAATTGCCCTGGTATTTTATACCTTAAGTGGGGAAGAGAGATGACTTTTCAAGTCACCTCTTAGTTTAATTACAAACATTTACTAAAATTAACCTAGCTTAATAATTAAATTTAACATTTGTAACAATCTATATGCGACCCTGATGCCTTTATAAAACTGTAATTCATGCTTATTTTGGAATGGGCCGTAAGGCCACTGTCAAAGATATTTTACTGTTTATTTAATTCAAGCATTGGTTTTGATATTTTTTGAAAATACCCGTGAGGGTTTTATATTGCAGACTTAAATCCCCTCTTGATCTAACAGTTTGTATTTTAAGAAATATAGTGCGGGAGTGAGGCCTTTACCATACTTGGTTTATGAGAAGGTCGTAGAGCCTCTGTCAAAAGATATCGTTGTTTGTATTTATTAAGAAAGGGTTTATGTTTGATAAAGAATACTAAGTCAACCAAGAGCTTGTATCTGTCTTTCGTTTTCCTTGATGGAATTCGTAAGGCCATTCTCTGTTTACAAACCATGAAACCTTATTAGTTTGACTAGATTGTTTTAAAAGGATTATACTGTTTGTTAAAGTCAAAAGAATAAAAGAATAATCCTTAGTGGTTGTTAAGATTTCCTCTGTGCGCTTAAGTGCAGATGATAATATCAAAACGGCTCTCAGTTAGCAACCTATGTTGTAGCCTGTCAATAATCTCGATTTGATATTAAATTGGAGATTCAGCCATTCAAACATTATACGACACCTCTGTTTTAAAATAAAAACCCTATATGTACTTAATCTCTAAACCTAGTTTAATTTTTTTTTAAATATTTGAGACTTAATTACCCTAATTGTAATTAGGGTTTGGTTATGAGGCCAAACTTGGCTATAGAAAGGAGAAGAAACATATATCTAAAATATACTATGTTGTACACGGCTTTAGGCCTAAACCTCATGGTTTAGTTAATGCTTTTTAAATGATCTTTCTACGTTTATTTTGATAAGACTTAAGATGTATAAATATATACATTGTGTATAGATTTAAACATCTGTATTGATTAGGGATACCACTGTGTACTAACAAGAGAGATACGTGGAAAATATTATGAAACCTCTCTCAGTATTTAATCTTATTATGATTAGTCAGTAATTACTTTATTATTTATATAACTTTATCATAGTTCTCTATAGGTTTTTTCCTAGCCTTTACAGCATAACTGTATTGTTTTCCTTCAAGACCTAGATTAACAGTATTCACCATGAATATTTAAAATAGATTGAGATAGCTAAGGTATAAGTACTAAAATTACAATGCAAAGAGAAAATAAAAACATCATTAAGCTATAGGTGTACTTAACAACATAACTAGAACAGAAACTTTAAACCTTAGCTTTGAAAAAACAGAATTGTAGTTTTCTTCTCTTAAACAATTTCCAAACAGTTTTCAGATGTAGAGTTCATAACATATCAAACATCCAACTTTAAAACTAAGCATACTTCCAAATAAAAGTACATACTTATGATTAAATTTTAAAGAAATATAATAACAATTAGAACCTGGATAATGTGCAGAAGGGGACAAGCACCCAAAGGAGACTGTTCCATCCAACCTTCTCCTAAAGCAATCAAGCTTACTTTCTTAGGACCCTCGAGCTTGTTCAATGAACCACTAGGACAGAGATCACTGGATAATATCCCATGCAGAAACTTTCTACAACCTAGCACTCAGTAGCAAACTTAACTCGGCAATTCCACTTTAGTTATCCCCTCATCAAATTCCTTGTGTGCTTGAATTTTCAGTTTGCAACAATCACAAGGTACATTCACTTTAAACAGAATGAGTAGTGAGCCTCCTACTCAATTTGATAGTATTTATAATAGTGTTTAGGTATTTGGATCAGTTTTGGAATTAAATGAGCCACCAACAAATTTTTCCCTCTCAGGGACCATGACCGCGAATTTAGGGATTATGCTTCCTGCAACAACTAGAAAGTGAAATGCTAGTGATGCCACTTTTCAACCAGTCTTCTACAGTTGTTCATTCCTCCTAGTGGGTTAATGAACACTCATTTAACAGTCTCCCTTGGATAGGTGTCTCTTCTTTTTAATTATGAAAATAATTAATCTTCAATTACAGTCATCCTTGACCAACTTGGTCATAAAAATTTACAATAAATTTAACATAATTTTTTCTGAAATAAATAATAAATATTTATTTTTTACTTCTAGGTGTGTTACAAACACCCCCCCCTTAAGTTCAACATCATCCTCGATGTTGCTTAAGTTTATTCTGAGTCTTCCTGGAATAGAGTAGGATATGCCACCTGCATATTGTTCTCCAATTCCCAGGTTGCTTCATCTAGACTGAGGTGTTTCCCTTCCACCTTTACCTGTCCAATGGTGCGATTCTAGAGAAAAAATCCCCTCTTGTCGAGAATACAGTCCGGTTCCACCTGAAAATCTCCTTCGGATTATACGTGAATCACATTCCATTCGATCACATTAGTAGCATCGTGTGCATACTTTCTCAATATACAAATATGAAAGACATTATGTATACTAAGATTAGGTGGAAAAGATAATTGATATGCCACTAGCCCCACTCTTGTTAATATTTCGAATGGTCCACAATACCTAGGTGTTAATTTAGCACAGTTCCCAAGTTTAAATGATCTCTTTCTGGGTTTTACCGTAACAAATACATGCTCACCAACTCGAAATCCTTTCAGAGTTCGTTTAAGGTCGACATGACTCTTTTGTCTGTCCAGAGCAGTTTTCAAATTTATTGGTACCTATTTCACTGTTAGTTCCAGTACTTTTAACAACTCAGGTCCTAACATCAATCTCTCAAATGGATTACTCCATGTAATAGGAATGTTACATTTTCTACCATATAATATTTCAAAAAGTATAACTTTTGTTGAAGCTTGATAATGATTATTATACGCAAATTCAACTAAGTGCAAATAATCTTCTCACTTCTTGGGATAGTCTCTACTATACATTTGTAACATATCTTCTAGTACTTGATTGACTCTTTATGTTTTTCCATTCGTTTGCGGATGATAAGCAATGCTAAAATTCAATTTAGTATCTCGTCCTTTAAATAAAGATTTCAAAAAATTACGAGTAAACTTAGGATCCCTATCAAAAATTATTACCTTCAAAAATCCATGCAAACGAAAGATTTCCTTAATAAAGATGCCAGCAATGTTAGCAGCTTTATGAGTTATTTTAACAGGTATAAAGTGTGTGTCCTTACTTATTTTGTCCACAACTACCATTATTGAATCATTTTGTTTCTTATCTTTAGGAAAACCAGTTATAAAATCAAGACTGATCACTTCTCATTTCCAATTTGGAATTGGTAATGGTTGTAAAAGACCTGATGGTTGTTGATGTTCAGCTTTAACTTGATGACATTATATACACCTAGCTATAAATTTAGCAACTTTGTTTTTCATATTCGGCCAAAAGTACTCTTTTCTCAACATTGTTATCATCTTTTGATACCCCAGATGTCCGAAATAAGGACTTTCGTGTACTTCATTCAAAATCAACAATTTAACTTCCGGTATGTTAGGCACATAAAGTTTGTTTTTATACAGGATTAATCATTTTTCATTTAAATTGTAGTCTGTATTTATATTTTCAGATACGTTATGAGTTACTTTGTCTTTTAAGCTTTGGTATTGTGTGTTTAGTTTTATTCCTTCTTCCAATTTATCCTCTAATTCGGTTTTATAACTGCTAATGGCAGCTATAAAACTTGTTATTGCATTTCTGTTTAACGCATCAGCCACTTTATTTTCCTTTCCTTTAATGTTTTTTTTTTCAAAGTCATATTCCCTAAGGAAATCTAACCATCTAGCTTACCTTGCGTTTAGATTTTGTTAATCAAACAGATATTTTAAGCTTATGTTATTAGAAAATAGTGAAAACCTTTTACCTATTAGATGATGGCGCCACATTCTTAAAGCATGGATTATGGCAGCCAATTCTAAGTCATAAGTTGCATAATTTTTTTCGTGTGTTTTTAACTTCCTCGATTCATAAGCAATTACGTGACCTTCATGTGTCAGTACTCCACCCAAACCTTCGTTGCATGGATCAGTGAATACAACGAAATCTTTGTCTCGATATGTTGTTTTTAAAATGGGTGTAGTGGTTAATAATCCTTTTAATTTATTAAAACTTTCTTCGTATTTTTTATCCTAGACAAATCTCTTGCCCTTTTTCTGTAGTGATGTTATAGGATTTCGATTTTCAAGAATCATTTAATAAATTTCTGTAATAACCTGTTGTTCCCATAATAGATCGTACATCAGTTACATCCTTGGGAACATGATAATGAATTATTGTTTTTATCTTATCTGGGTCTACCGATATCCCTTCTTCGGATATCACGTGCCCTAAATATTGCATCTTGTCTTTATAAAATTCGCATTTACTGAACTTAGCATATAGTTTATGTTCCCTTAAAACTTGTAGTATTATCTGCAAGTGTTTTTCGTGCTCTTCTTTCGTTTTAGAATAAATTAATATGTCATCTATAAAGACAACTACAAATTTTGTTTAAGTATTTACTTAGGACATTGTTCATTAAGAACATAAATGTTGTTGGAGCGTTTTTTATCCCAAAGGGAATAACCACAAACTCATAGTGCATGTATCTAGTTCAGAAAGCAGTATTAAAAATATCATCGTCTTTAATTCTGACTTGATGATATCCAGATCTCAAGTCTATTTTTGAAAATATCGTCGCTCTGTGTATCTGATCAAACAGATCATCGATGCGAGGCAGAGGATACCTATTTTTCATTTTCATTTTATTGAGCTGGCGGTAGTTTATACATAGACGTAATGCACCTTCTTTTTTCGTAACAAAGAGGACAGGTGCTCCCCAGGGGGATACACTTGGTCTTACATGTTTTTTGTCTATTAATTCTTGCAATTGTAATTTTAATTCATTAAGTTTTAAAATTTTCACACGATAGGGAGCCTTTGAATTAGGTACCACAGCTGGTACTAACTTGATCGTAAAATCTATATCTCTCTTTGGGAGGTAATACTGTAAATTCTTACGGGAAGACATCTGATAAATCTTGTAGGATTGGAATATCATCGAATCTTGGCTTATCTTCTTTATAAATTTGTTCATTATTTATTATGTGTACAGCAAATGCTTTACAGCCTTTTCTTACAGTCTTTTTCATCTGTAAGGCTGATATTTTTCTAACAAAATTTTCTCAGAGATTTCTGTGACTGTAATCCTTTCTCCTTTATCATTTAAACAAGTAAAGTTTTCTGAAAGAAATTTAAAATTGCTTGATGTCTTTCCATCCAATCCATATCTATTAGGACATCATAAGATCCTAACGGTAACACATTTAACTTGACTTGAGTTTTAAACTGTCTCATAAGCAAATCACATTTTCCAACATAATTAACCACTTTTCTTTTAGTTATGGTAGCTAACTGGACCAACCAAGATTTTTCAAACGTTTTCAAAGCTAAATTTCATTTTTCCACTCTGCGAGGTGACACATAACTCAAACTACCACTTGGATCAATCATAATGGAAATAGACTGGTTTTCTATAATACCTTGCACTTCCACCATGGAAGTATGATGATCCACATGTCGGTTCTCCAAGGCTGCATTTATTTTGGGCATTTCATTTATCACATCTCCAATTGTTTCCTCTTCTGAATGGTATGCACGTTTTTGAAGTTTCATTTTATGTTTGGACAGTACTTGGCATAATGAGGCCCTTGACATTCCCATCACTTGACAGGTTCCTTGTATTCATTATTTTTAACAAAATTGTTAGGCATGTCCCTCCCTTTTGGTGTTGAAGCACCCTTTATTTTTACAATCTGCTGCTTGATAATTATTTTTGGAGAAGTTCCAGGAATTATTTCCAAAACTCTTATTTGATTTTCTAATCCAAGTTACTTGTTCTTTTATTCTTCAAATTATGTAAGCTTTCTCTCTTTTTACTCTGTTCATAACAGAAATCAGCCTCTCTCATAGCCTCTTCAATGATTTTTGGGTTATCAAACTCAATTCTATCCTTGAAGCTAGTGGGCAGACAGCTTAAAAATATTTGTATTTTTTCTTTTTTGTCAATTATTTAAGGTACGTATTTTAACAAGATTAGAAATTTGCTACTTAATTCTTTCATTGACATTGAACCCAGTTTCAGTTCATAAAATTCTTTAGCTCGTTCCTCGTAGTACTATTCAGATAAAAACTTCCTTTTAAAATACTTTTTAAAGGCTCTCCATGGTAGGTACTTCTCCTTAAGGTTTTTGACTCTTTTTGTTTCTTGCCACCAGATATCATTTTTTCCAGTTAGGTTGTAGATAGCCATCTTGGATTTTAGTCTGTTAAAGTAATTATAAATTCAAAAATATTTCTTCATTCCTGACAACCAGGCCTCGGCTTCTTCACATTTTTCTACTTCTCTGTTAAACATGGGAGGCTTTATCTTTTTAAATTCTCCGGAAATTTCTTCATAAGGTTTATACTTCATTTTCCTAGGTTTACGGTCGCTTTCACTACTTTCACTTGTGTATTCGTATCTTCCCCTATGCGACTTACAATAACCTATGAAGAAGATTCACTCACAAAATATTTCCCTTTCTTTACCTTTTTTTTCTAGGATACTGTTTCATAATCAGTTTCATAAAAATTTCTTTATATTTTCTTTTGTTATGTATTTTGTCTAATAACATCCGATTCAGTTTCAGAATTCTTTCATTATCTATTTTTACAGTTTGTAGCCCATCTTTTTACTCTTTAACTGTTTGTAGTAACTTGGAAGGTGTATTATTTAGCTCTAGATAAATATTGTCTTGATTGTTGTGCTAATATCCATTTTCAGCAGGTGCTTCAACACCTTTCATTTTCCTGCAAAACAATTTTTTTTTTATTTCCATACAGAAATAAATGTAAAACATGATCAGTATATTGATTTTCTTGTTTGTATGCGAGTGATAAAATCAGGCCTGATGTTTGGAAACCCGCTCTGATACCACATGTAACAATGTAACATCCCTAAAATTCATAAATATAAAAAAATTGAAAATTGAAAAAAAAAATTACTATCTGTACTTATAAATTCCTAGAAAAAAAATCCAAGAGATGTTATACTTCACTCTTTCTCTATTGTGACAATAATTAACAAAATGTCTTTAGTTAAACTGTAAGACTCATTTGACTATGTTTAGTGTTTTTCATCCACGTGCCTCTTTTTACGACATTATGTCAATACAACGTCATGCATTCTAATCAATACTATCTTGTGGCTATAACTGCTTTTAAAACTATGTTGGTTGCAATGTCATAAAATTGTTTTTGTTCTTCCAGTTTTTGTCATACCTAAGAGATATTAAAGGAAAAGGTCATAGTCTTACTTAACATTCAATCCTAATGCATGAACCTTCATTTTCTCTTTGTACAGGTGAATATGATTAAGCTTTAAATTTCTTACTAAAGGAAACAATCCTAAACTACAAGGTATCCAACATCCTAGGAAAAATAATGGGACACTAAGGGTTTGGAAACATCTATAATATAACCAAGTTCTAGATAGAACTCGATATTATTGTCACCCTAGTTTACTATATCCTATGATATGATCCATATAAACCATCATAAATAAACTATGCAAAAGAGCTTAGCCTTTATGATGACATGACGGTTGACTTAAACTTGGAAACAATGATGGTGGAAACATTATGAAAAGGACGTGTATTAAATTGGTTCACATGTAGACCATATGGTAATATTGAAATCTCCAGCTGGCGGCCATTATGCACGGTGCAAAACTCTAGGGGTTTAATGCACCTCATTGATTGTGTTGATCTTTTCGATAAAGTTCTGTTTGGGGTTCATTTTCTCTTGGTTCGCTTCCTCCAATCTCTATCTTCTCAACTAGTTTATTCCTCTGTGTGGAGGAGCCGAGTCCTTTGGCCCTCGACACCCTTACTATTTTCCTGTTTACTTGATGTTTTTCGCTGTGTGGCTTTGGTTATGTTTTCAGAAACTATCGAGACAAGTGTCTTGTTCTTCTGTAACTCGTAATGATCAAATTTTGTGCCCTACATCATTTATATATATATCATTTTTTGACCTCTTGGTTTGTATGTGTATGAGGAAACCCGGAACGTTTAGCTACAACACAAGGTGGAACAAAGTGTTGAAGGGTTCATGGCTCGGGTAAGACTTGTACCATGCCCTTCACAGCTCTATGGTTTGACTTGTTTTCTCATGGCATAGTCTGGATGCCTATCTATGTGCTGGTTTTCGATGGAAGTGATAAGTTTCATGGTAGCTGTGAGGCATTGTCTAAAACTTGGAATCTACCGGGAGTCCTTCAATACAGGGATAATAGTTTTTTGTTTCTCAGAAGTAATAACAGTTTTTCGACTATCTCTATAGGAATGTAATAATTTTTAACCCTGTGAGGGCTTCTACAATGTCTATACTCAATGGTAATTTGGTTTTTACAGTTTCGTTTATGAATCTATATGCTAATGCCTTTATAAAACTGTAATTCGTGCTTATTTTGGAATGGGCCGCAAGGCCACTGTCAAATATATTTTACTGTTTATTTAATTCAAGCATTGGTTTTGATAATTTTTGAAAAGGCCCTTGAGGGTTTTACATTACAGACTTGAATCCCCTCTTGATTTTACAGTTTGTATTTTAAGAAACATAGTGCAGTCATGAGGCCTTTACCATACTTGGTTTATGAGAAGGTCGTAGATCCTCTGTCAACAGATGTCGTTGTTTGTATTTATTCAGAAAGGGTTTATGTTTGATAAAGAATACTAAGTCATCCAAAAGCCTATATTTATATTTCATTTTCCTTGATGAAAGTTGTAAGGAAATTCTCTATTTACAAACCGTGAAACCTTATTAGGTTGACTAAACTCTTTTAAAAGGATTATACTGTTTGTTAAAGACAAAAGAATAAAATAGTAAGCCTTAATGGTTGTTAATATTTTTCCGTTGTGCATTTAAGTGTAGATAATAATATCAAAACGTCTCTCAATCGGTAACCTGTGTTGTATCTTGTCGATAATCTCGATTTAATATTAAATAGCAGATTTATCCATTCAAACATTATACGGCACCTTTGTTTTAAAAGAAAAACCCTATTTGTACTTAATCTCTAAACCTGGTTTAATTTATGTTTAAATATTTGAGACTTAATTACCCTAACTATAATTAGGGTTTGGTTATGATGCCAAACTGAGCTATAGAATGGAGAAGAAACATATATCTAAAATATATTATGTTGTACACAGCTTTAGGCCTAAACCTCATGGTTTAATTAATGGTTTTTAAACAATCTTTCTACTTTTATTTTAATAAGAATTAAGGTGTATAAATATATAGATTATGTGTATAGATTTAAACCTATGTATTGGTTGGGGATACCACTGTTTACTAACAAGAGAGATGTGGAAAAGATTATGAAACTTCTCTAAGTATTTAATCTTATTATGATTAGTCAGTAATTACTTTATTATTTATATAGCTTTATCATAGTTCTATGTAGGTTTTTCCCTAGTCTTTACAGCATAACTATATTGTTTTCCTTTAAGACCTAAATTAACAGTACTCACCATGAATATTTAAAATTATTGAGATAGCTAAGGTATAAGTACTAAAATTACAATGCAAAGAGAAGAGAAAAACATCGTTAAGCTAAAGGTGTACTTAATAGCATAACTAGAACAGTAACTTTAAACCTTAACTTTAAATAAACAGAATTGTAGTTTTCTTCTCTTAAACAATTTCCAAATAGTTTTCAGATGTAGAGTTCATAACATATCAAACAGCCAACTTTCAAACTAAGCATACTTCCAAATAAAAGTACAGACTTAGGATTAAATTTTAAACAAATATAATAACAATTAGAACCTGGATAATGTGCAGAAGGGGACAAACACCCAAATGAGACTGTTCCACACAACCTTCTCCTGAAGCAGCCGAGATTACTTTCTTAGGACCCCCGAGCCTTTTCACTAAACCACTAGGACGAAGATCACTAGATAATAGCTCATGCAGCAACTTGCTACAACCTAGCACTCAGTAGTAGACTTAAGTCAGCAATTCCACTTTAATTATCCCCTCATCAAATTCCTTGTGTGCCTGACTTTCAGTTTGTAGCAATCACAATGTACATTCACTTGAAACAGAATGAGTAGTGAGCCTCCTGCTCAATTTGATGGTATTTATAAGATTTCCTAGGTCTTTGGGTCAATTTTGGAATTAAATAAGCCACCAACTCGGTTCCTCCTTTCAGGGAGCATGACCATAATTTGTGGGATTATACTTCCTGCAACAGCTAGAAAGTGAAATGCTAGTGCTACCACTTGTCACCAATCCTTATACAGTTGTTCATTCCTCCTAATGGGTTAATGAACACTCATTTAACAGTCTCCCTTGGACAGGTGTCTCTTCTTTTTAATTATTAAAATAAATAATTTTTCAATTACAGCCATCCTTGACCAACTTGGTCATAAAACTTTACAATAAATTTAACATAATGTTTTTCGAAATAAATAATAAATATCTAAGTGTGTTACAAACACCCCCCCTTAAGTTCAACATCATCCTCAATGTTGCTTAAGTTTATTATGAGTCTTCCTGGAATAGAGCCGGATATGAAACCCGCATATTGCTCTCCAATTTTCAGTTTGTTTCATCTGGACTGAGGTTTTTCCATTGCACATTTACTTGTCCAATGATGCGTTGATTCCGGAGAAATATTTCCCTCTTGTCAAGAATAAAGTACGGTTCCACCTGAAAATATCCTTCGGGTTCTACCTGAATCACATTCCAGTAGATCACATGAGTAGCATCATGTACATACTTTTTCAATATAGAAATATGAAAGACATTATGTATCCTAAGATTAGGTGGCAAAGCTAACTGATATGCCACTGGCCTAACTCTTGCTAATATTTCGAATGGTACGCACTACTTGGGTTCTAATTTAGCACAGCTCCCTAGTTTAAATGAGCTCTTTATGGGTTTTAACTCAACAAATACATGCTCACCAACTCAGAATTCTTTCGGAGTTCTTTTAAGGTCGGCATGACTCTTTTGACTATCATGAGCAGTTTTCAAATTGCTTTGTACCTTTTTCACATTTAGTTCCAGTTATTTTAACAAGTCAGGTCCTAACATCAATCTATCAACTAGATTACTCCATGTGATAGGAGTGTTACGTTTTCTACAATATAATATTTCAAAATCACTAGGCTTTTTTGAAGCTTGATAATGATTATTATACACAAATTCAATTAAGTGCAAATAATATTCCCACTTCCTGGGATAGTCTCTAACATACATTCGTAACATATTTTCTAGTACTTGATTGACTCTTTATGTTTGTCCATCCGTTTTTGGATGATAAGTAGTGCTAAAATTCAATTTAGTATCTAGTAATTTAAATAAATATTTCCAAAAATTACCAGTAAACTTAGGATCCCTGTCATAAATTATTACCTTCAGAATTCCATGCAAACGAAATATTTCCTTCATAAATATGCCAACAATGTTAGCATCTTTATGAGTTGTTTTAACAGGTATAAAGTGTGTTTCCTTACTTAGTTTGTCCACAACTACCATTATTGAAAAATTTTGTTTCTGATTTTTAGGCAAACCAGTTATTAAATCAAGACTGATGACTTCTCATTTCCAATTTGGAATTGGTAATGGTCGGTAAAAGACTTGTTGGGTGTTGATGCTCAGCTTTAACTTGATGACATTCTATAAACCTAGCTATAAATTCAGCAACTTCGTTTTTCATATTATGCCAAAAATACTCTTTTCTCAACATTGTTATCATCTTTTGATACCCTAGATGTCTGAAATAAGGAATTTTGTGTACTTCATTTAAAATCAGCAGTTTAACTTCTAGTATGTTAGGCACATACAGTCTATTTTTATACAGCATTAATCATTTTTCATTCAAACTGTAGTCTATATTTATATTTTTAGATACATTTTGAGTAACTTTGTATTTTAAACTTTGGTATTATGTGTCCAATTTGATTCATTCTTCCAATTTATCCTCTAATTCGGTTTTATAACTACTAATGGAAGCTATAAAACTTGTTATTGCATTTCGTCTTAAGGCATCAACCACTTTATTTTCCTTTCCTTTAATGTGTTTGATTTCAAAATCATATTCGCTAACGAAGTCTAACCATCTAGCTCGACTTGCGTTTAGATTTTGTTGATCAAACAGATATTTTAAGCTTATGTTATCAAACATTGTAAAAACCTTTTATCTATTAGATGATAGCGCCACATTTTTAATGCATGGATTATGGCAGCCAGCTCTAAGTCATAAGTGGAATTATTTTTTTCGTGTGTTTTTAACTTCCTCGATTCATAAGCAATTACGTGACCTTCTTGTATCAGTACCCCACCCAAACCTTCATTGTATTCATCAATGCATACATCGAAATCTTTGTCTAGACTTGCTATTTTCAAAATGTGTGTAGTGGTTAATCATTCCTTTTAATTTATTAAAACTTTCTTCTTGCCCTTTTTCTATAGTGATGTTATAGGATTTGCGATTTTCGAAAATATTGCAATAAATTTCCTGTAATAACATGTTATTCCCATAAAGGATCATACATCAATTACATCCTTGGGAACATACCAATCAATTATTGCTTTTATCTTATCCGGGTCTAACGATATCCCTTCTTGGAATATCAATATCCGTTCTTCGGATATCACGTGCCCTAGATATTGTATCTTATCTTTATAAAATTCACATTTACTGAACTTAGCATATAGTTTATGTTCTCTTAAAACTTGAAGTATTATCTACAAGTGTTCGTCGTGCTCTTCTTTCGTTTTAGAATAAATTACTATGTCATCTATAAAGATGATTACAAATTTGTAGAAGTATTTACTTAGGACATTGTTCATTAAGCACATAAAGGTTGTTGGACCATTTTTTAGCCCAAATGGCATAACTACAAACTCATAGTGTCTGTATCTAGTTCTGAAAGTAGTCTTAAAAAATCCTCACCTTTAATTCTAACTTGATGATATCCAGATCTCAAGTCTATTTTTGAAAATATTGTCGCTCCACGTATCTGATCAAACAGATCATCGATGCGGGGGAGAGGATACATGTTTTTAACTGTCATTTTATTCAGTTGATGGTAGTCTATGCATAAACATAATGTACCGTCTTATTTCTTAACGAAGAGGACAAGTGCTCCCCAAGGGGATACACTTGGTCTTACATAGTTTTTGTCTATTAATTATTACAATTGTAATTTTAATTCATTAAGTTTTAAAATGTTCATTTAATAAGGAGTCTTTGAATTAGGTACTGCTCCCAGTACTAATTCGATCGTAAAATCCAGACTTCTCTTTGGAGGTAATCCTAGAATTTCTTACGGGAAGACATCCGAAAAATCTTGTAAGATTGGAATATCATCGAATCTTGGCTCATCTTCTTTATCAATTTATTCATTGTTTATTATGTGTACAAAAAAAACTTTACAACCTTTTCTTACAACATTTTTCATCTGTAAGGCTGAGATTTGTCTAACATAAATTTTTCTACGTATTCAAGTGACTGTAGTCCTTTCTCCTTTATCATTTAAACAAATAAAAGTTTTTTAAAGCAATTCAAAATTACTTTATGTCTTTTCATCCAATCCATACCTATTAGGACATCATAAGATCCTAACGGTAACACATTTAACTTGACTTGAGTTTTTCCTATCTCATAAGCAAATCACAGTTTTCAACATAATTAACCACTTTCCTTTTAGTTCTGGTAGCTAACTGGACCAGCCAAGATTTTTCAAACTTTTTGAAAGATAAATTGCATTTTTCCACTATGCTAGGTGACACAAACTTCAAACTAGCACATGGATCAATCATAATGGAAACAGATTGGTTTTGTATCATACCTTGCACTTCTACCATGGAAGTCTGTTGATCCACATGTTGGTTCTTCAAGGCTACATTAATTTTGGGCATTACATTTGCCACATCTTCAATTGTTTCCTCTTCCTGAATGTTATGCATGTTGCTGAAGTTTCCTTTTATGTTCGGATAGTACTTCACATAATGCGGCCCTTGACATTCCCAGCACTTGACAGGTTCATTATGTTCATTATTTTTAACAAAATTGGTAGGCATATCCCTGTGTTTTGGTGCTGAAGTATTTTGTTTTGCTTTATTTTTAAAATCTGCTCATTCATAATTATTTTTTGAGAAGTTCCGAGAATTATTTCCAAAACTCTTATTTGACTTAAACATTTTTCTCTTCTGATCGGAGTTATTTGTTCTTTTATTCTTCTAGTTAGGTAAGCTTTCTCTCTTTTTACTCTATTCTTAACAGAAATCAGCCTTTATCATAGCCTCTTCAAGGGTTTTTGGGTTATCAAACTCAATTCTATCATTGAAGATAGTGGGCAGACAGCTTAAAAATCTTTGTATTTTTTGTTTTTCGTCAATTATATAACGTACGTATCTTAACAGGCTTAGAAATTTTCTACTTAATTTTTTCATTGACATTGAACCCAGTTTTAGTTCATGAAATTCTTTAGCTCGTTCCTCATAGTATTGTTCAGATAAAAACTTCATTTTAAAATACTATTTAAAGACTCTCCAGGTTAGGTACTTCTCCTTAAGGTTTTTGACTCTTTTTATGTCTTGCCACCAAATATCAGTTTTTTTGGTTAGGTTGTAGATAGTCATCTAGGCGTTTAGTCTGTCAGAGTGATTATAAATTTGAAAATATGTATTCATTCCTGACAACCAAGCCTCGGCTTCTTCACCTTATTCTACTTCTTCGATAAACATGGGAGGCTTTATCTTTTTAGATTCCCCAGAAATTTCTTCATAAGGTTTATACTTCCTTTTCCTAGGTTTACGATCGCTTTCACTACTTTCGCTTGTGTATTCGTATCTTCCCCTATGAGACATTGCATTAAACTCTGAAGAAGAGTCACCATCAGAATATTTTACTTTCTTTCCCTTATGTTTGTAGGATACTGTTTCAGAATCAGTTTCATAAATATTTCTTTTATCTTTTCTTTTGTTATGTATTTTGTCTAAGAACATCTTATTCAGTTCCAGAATTCTTTCATTATCTATTTTTACATTTTGTAGCCCATCTTTTAATTCTTTAATTGCTTTTAGTAACTTGGAAGGTGGATTATTCAGTTCTACATAAATATTTTCTGGATTGTTGTGTTGAGATCCATTTTCAACAGATGCTTCAACACCTTCCATTTTCCTGCAAAACAAATTTTATATTTATGTACATAAATAAATGTAAAACATTATCAGTATATTTGTTTTCCTTGTTTGTATGTTAGTGAGTCAATCAGGCCTACTGTTTGGAAACTCGCTCTCATACCACATGTAACATCCCTAAAATTCATAAATATATAATAATAAAAAATATTTCCTATATGTAACTTATAAATTCCTACGAAAACATCCAAGAGATGTTATACTTCACTCTTTTTTTGTTGTGACGATAATTAACAAAATGTATTTAGTTAAACTGTAAGACTCGTGTGACTATATTTAGTGTTTTTCATCCGCATTCCTCTTTATACGACAATATGTCAATACAACGTCATGCATTCTGGTCGATACTATCTTGTGGCTATAACTTCTTTTAAAACTCTGTTAGTTGCAATGTCGTAAAATTGTTTTTGTCCTACCTAAGAGATGTTAAAGGAAAAGGTCACAATCTTACTTAGCCTTTAAGGATAACGCATGAACCTTCGTTTTCTCTCTGTGCAGGTGAACGAGATTAAGCTTTAAGTTTCTTTCTAAAGAAAACAATCATAAACTAAAAGGTATCCAAAATCCTAGGCGAAAGGATGGGACACTATGGGTTTTGAAACAACTATAATATAACCAAGTTCTAGATAGAACTCCATGTTATAGTCACCCTACTTTACTAAATGCTATGATATGATCCATATATACCATCGTTGAGAAACTATGCAAAAGTGCTTAGCCTTTATAATGATACGACGATTGACTTAAACTTGGAAACAATGATGGTGGAAACGTTATGCAAAGGACGTGTATTAAATTGGTTCACATGCAGACCATATGGTAATATTGAAAGCTCCAACTGGTGGCCATTATTCATGGTGAAAAACCCTAGGGGTCTAATGCACCTTGTTGATTGTGTTGATCTTTTCGATGAAGTTTTGTTTGGGGTTCATTTTCTCTTGGTTCGCTTCCTCTGTTATTTGTCTACTCAGCTGGTTTATTCCTCTGTGTGGAGACGATGGTGGAGGAGTCGAGTCCTTCGGCCCTCGACACCCTTCCTCTTTTCCTGCTTACTTGATGTTTTTATTTGTGTGGCTTTGGTTATGTTTCGGAAGCTTCCAAGACAGGTATCTTCTTCTTTTGTAACTCGTAATGATTAAATTTTATGCCCTACATCGTTTTTATATATATATCAATGTTTGACCTCTTGGTTTGTATGTGTAGGAGGCAACCCAAAATGTTTCGCTGCAACACAAGGTGGAACAAATTGCTGAAGGGTTCATGGCTCGGGTAAAACGTGTACCCTTCCCTTCACAGCTCTGTGGTTTGACTTGTTTTCTCATGGCATAGTCTAGATGTCTATCTTTGTGTTGGATTTCGATGGAAGTGATAAGTTTCTTGGTAGCTGTGAGGCGTTTTCTAGAACGTAGACTATACTAGGAGTCCTTCAATATAGGGATGATATTTTATTGTTTCTCAGAAGTAAGAACAGCCTTTTGACTTTCTCTACAGGAATGTAATATTTTTTAACCCTGTGAGGGATTCTACAATGTATATACTCAGTGGTAATTTGGTTTTTACAATTTTTTTAATGGATCTATATGCTGCCCTGATGCCTTTATAAAACTGTAATTCGTGCTTATTTTGGAATGGGCAGTAAGGCCAGTGTCAAACATATTTTACTATTTATTTAATTCAAGCATTGGTTTTGATAGCTTTTGAAAATACCTGTGAGGGTTTTACATTGCAAATTGAATCCCCTCTTGATTTTACAGTTTGTATTTTAAGAAATATAGTGCAATCGTGAAGCATTTACCATACTTGGTCTATGAGAAGGCCGTAGAGCCTCTGTCAACAGATTTGGTTATTTGTACTTATTCAGAAAGGGTTTATGTTTGATAAAGAATATTAAGTTGGCCAAGAGCCTGTATCTATCTTTCATTTTCCTTGATGGAAGTCGGAAGGCCATTCTATGTTTACAAACCATGAAATCTTATTAAGTTGACTAGACTGTTTTAAAAGGATTATATTGTTTTTTAAAGACAAAAGAATAAAAGAATAAGCCTTAATGGTCGTTAAGATTTTTCCTCTATGTGCTTAAGTGCATATGATAATATAAAAATGGCTCTTAGCTGGTAACCTGTGTTGTAGCATGTCGATAATCTCGATTTGATATTAAACTGCATCTTTAGCCATTGAAACATTATACAGCACCTCTATTTTAGAAGAAAAACCCTATTGGTACTTAATCTCTAAACCTAGATTAATTTATGTTTAAAGATTTGAGACTTAATTACCCTAACTGTAATTGGGGTTTGGTGTTGAGGCCAAACTCGGCTATAGAATGGAAAATAAACATATATCTAAAATATACTATGTTGTACATGGCTTTAGGCCTAAACCTCGTGGTTTAATTAATGGTTTTTAAATGATCTTTCTACGTTTATTTTGATAAGACTCAAGGTGTATAAATATATACATTGTGTGTATAGATTTAAACCTATGTATTGATTAGGGATACCACTTTTTACTAACAAGAGAGATATGTTGAAAATATTATGAAACTTCTCTAAGTATTTAATCTTATTATGATTAGTCAGTAATTACTTTATTATTTATATTACTTTATCATAGTTCTCTATAGGGTTTTTCCTGGTCTTTACAGCATAACTGTATTGTTTTCCTTCAAGACCTAGATTAACAGTATTCACCATGAATATTTAAAATAGATTGAGATAGCTAGGGTAGAATTACTAAAATTACAATGCAAAGAGAAGAGAAAAACATCGTTTAGCTAAAGGTGTGCTTAACAGCATAACTAGAACGGTAACTTTAAACCTTAACTTTGAATAAACAGAATTGTAGTTATCTTCTCTTAAACAATTTCCAAACAATTTTCAGATGTAGTGTTCATAACATATCAAACAACCAACTTTCAGACTAAGCATACTTCCAAATAAAATTTCAGACTTAGGATTAAATTTTAAACAAATATAATAACAGTTAGAACTTGGATAATGTGCAGAAGGGGACAAACTCCCAAAGGAGACTGTTCCACCCAACCTTCTCCTGAAGCAGACAAGATTACTTGCTTAGGACCCCCGAACCTCTTCACTGAACCACTAGGACGAAGAACACTGGATAATATCCCACACAACAACTTGCTACAACCTAGCACTCAGTAGCAGACTTAACTTAGCAATTCCACTTTAGCTATCCCCTCGTCAAATTCCTTGTGTGCCTTACTTTTAAGTTTGCAGCAATCACAAGGTACATTCACTTGAGACAGAAGGATTAGTGATCCTCCTGCTCAATTTGATGGTATTTATAAGATTGCATAGGTATTTGGGTCAGTTGTGGAATTAAATGAGCCACCAACTCAGTTCCCCCTCTCATGGAACATGACCACAATTTTAGAGATTATGCTTTCTGCAACAGCTAGAAAGTGAAATGTTGGTGTTGCCACTTGTCAACCAGCCTGCTACATTTGTTCATTCCTCCTATTGGGTTAGTGAACACTCATTTAACAGTCTCCCTTGGATAGGTGTCTCTTCTTTTTAATTATTAAAATAAATAATTCTTCAATTATAGTCATCCTTGACCAACTTGGTCAAAAAAAAATTAACATAATGTTTTCTGAAATAAATAATAAATATTTATTTTTCAGTTCTAGGTGTGTTACACTATCCTATCTATTTCCATTTGAGGTTCTATTTTTTATCATGATGACAAACAGTACCAAGATTGAGGACAAGCTTGAAAGAGTCAAAAAATTCTAAGAATGGAAGTGCAAAGTGATTCTCATACTTAAAGAAACATGACATGCAGAACTATGTCAAAGAAGAAGTTGCAGATCGAGAGAGAGATGAATTCAAAGCAAAGAAAAAAAAGGACCTAGTCAAAACAAAGATGAGTATTTTTGTCTCATTTGGATCTCACATGTATCATCCTTGAAGGCTCCCAAGGATATGTTCGATGCAATGAACAACTTGTACGAATATGACCTTAAGAACTCAACTCAAGGATGTGAAGGTACAAATGTTAGAAAACATTCAATTTTATTTCAAAAAGAGACCTCAGCTCAAGGATCAATTAGAAGCCATTGGAGATAATGTCAAAGAAGCATAAGCATAGATTACAACTTTGAATGGTCTTCCAAGTTCAGTCAAGGGAGTTGTTCTAGGAAGAATATTTCTTGTGGAGGAATGCACGTAAGAAGAAGATTGATTAATGGAAAAAGAAGAAGAGATGGACAAACCCTAACAACTCATGCCAAGAAGAAGAAAGAACATTATTGCAAGGAATAAAAGGACTTCAAAAGAAGGACATCTCACAACTCAAATGTCCAGTTATGATGAAAAATGACACTTTGCGAAAGAATGTCCCAAGAAGGAAGAATGGAACGATGAAATGATCAAGAAGTACCAATGGATCATACATAATGATGTTTGGATATGAGTTCGAGACATAAAGGGAATTTTTGTAAAGTATTCCAAGTAAATCTACAAGATCAAGTATACAACAGATCGAAGTATCAAAATATACAGAGCAAGGTTCGTGGTTCTATCAGAAAAAAAGAGAATTGATTATGGCAAGACACTGCTCTAGGGGATAGACACACCTCTCTAGTGGTGGATATTACACTAGATAGTTGGTGTAATCGAAGTAGAAGAAAAGATCAAGCACCTACAGGGTTTGAGACTCTTTACATAGAACTACCTATGCATAGAAGAATGTGTACAAACTCAGTAGGCACCCATGGGATAACACATACGATTACATGAGGAGCTTGAGGATCAACTAGATTGATGGATATCTCAACATTTACTGCAAGATTGAAAATAGAAGCCTACAAAGGATAAGAAGCTCATAGATGGGTGTGTTGATGCCTGGAAAATCTCAGGTACCGACAGTAGGGATTCTTCCCAATATATGTTCCCAATTAGATCGTTTATCATTTGGAATGGGGAATTCGTCCGGTTAGCGGACTGACTACCGTATAATTAAAGGAATGTTTAAGTCTATTTTACCGGTTGCGGCCTAGTCCACCGTTTATGTAATTTTTATGTTTTATAATGAAATGCAAGTGCCTATACTAAATGCAGGTGATTACCAAAACAAGAACCTCACGAGCAGTTAGCCGCGTAATGATTTGCGCAGGGTCTTACCTCTTGCCTTGCATGAATCAATTGTCCCTCAATCACCCAAAGCAAAGAACAATTAGTTTAATCTAATATATTCTAAACTAAATCTAACTATCCCCAGGGAGAAAATTTATATTGAAACGAGTAAATATATTGTATTGTTTGCACACATAATCCTACAGATAGCCATTATATTCTTCATACATAAATATGGTACAAAAATAACACAAAGATAGCTTTGTGAAGTTAAAACATTTATTACTCATTTGATTGCATAAGATTCATAACAGAAAATGAAATCATTCATAAACACAGAAATAGTTCAGCGAGTTTAGAACGATCTCACAAATTGTACAGCATACCAAAACATAAATAATTCCTCATTCAGCGATCCACACAACCATATTGAATCTCATACAGTCCTTCCTCCAGTGAAAATTCAGTTCTCTTTATTATAAGAAGAAATAGTTCTCCTTACAAAAAGTTTCAGCATATGAGATCTAGAAAAAGTCCCCCCTCTAATCTATTCTACCTTTACTTATACATTTGCAAAATGACTTTTGGTTATCCATGCCCTTTGGGCTTCCCTAACTCTTTGATTACAAAAAAATTTCCTCTAGTGTGCTCAATAAAAAAATGGAATAAATACAAAATATTACATAAAATTCTCCACTTGTGAATAAAACAAAATAGCCTAGGTGGACCCAGCCACTCCATCCATGAATTGCTTCCATGCAACTACATCTTCAACTATGTTCCTGAAATCCATAGGCTCTAGTATTCTGACTGACACCTCATGTACAGCCAGCAAGCAATTCCTTATTGTAGCCTGAGCCACCAAACTCTTTACTATCTCCTCATTCATGCCTTTAACCTGTTGTATGCTACGGTTCATCTTCCTACAACCTGTCATGTAGGTATTTCAAGTGTTATTCTTGTCCTGGAAATTCTTGAAGTCTCCTAGATGTAGAGGTCTGGCATTTGTTATGAGTGGTGAGCACTCTTTTGTAAAAGTCCATGCATTTATCCATTGTTTTCCCAACTGCGGTTGTCAGTCTTGCAGCAGCCTTGCTGCTATAATCCATGAGCTCATGCTCGATATGAAAATTTTCTATACTCTTCTGAGGCGCATTTTTTGGAAGTTCTTCATTGGTCTCCAACCAAGTCAATTGACCCTAGATGACTTCTGCAATTCCTTCAGTTCTTGTTCTGAAGTCAGTCGACGTTACCAATATCTCTTGTAATCTGGTGTCGGCTTTCTTAAACTTGTAGACTTCGTCTGTAAGTTTTAATTGTACTTGATAAATTTTCCTCATGATCAAGAAGGCGTTCTCTCAGAGCGGCGTGACATCCATTTTCCACTCATTTGTTGCTTTCAACAGAGTCTCCAAAGAATTGTTTTGTGTCTCCAGTTCTGCAACTCGGGTTCTCAACTCCTCTGCTTGAGTATCAATTGTGGCCTTTTGTGTTTCCAGCTCTGAAATTTTTCCTCCTAAGTCTTTCTTTTCTCCACTGATAACAGTATTTGACAATACCAAGGTAATCCCTTTCTACTTCCTGGATCTGATAGGCCTCCTGGAGCCTATCTAAATCTGAAAGGGTGGCATCATACTTCCTCTTTGTTTCTCGGCATACTCCTTGCTCTTTCCTCAAGGTTTCTTTCAGTTGTGCCATTTTGTCTTTGCATTGGTCAACTGCTCCTTTCAACGTGCTAACATTATAAGCATTCTCTTGTGCAGTTGCAACACCAATTGAGGCCACCTGCTCTGGATCCTCATCTACATTTTCTACAACAGTTTTCTCAGTAATTGTGGTGATCTCAGGCTGGGTACCCATTTTCAATGTCTTCTCGGATCTCCATACAATTGTTTTCCACTTGGGGTCAAAGAATACATCATCCAAACGTGTAACCTCATGCAGCTTCAACGGAGTGAAAGGTACCAACCCTAACTCAACCATAGGGAGGTGACCTCCTGTCAATATATCTCCTGACGTGTAAGGGAAACTTTATGGATTATCTTGAGCAGTATTTTGCTCTTGATTTTCCCTATCTTGATCTTCTTGCTCTTTTTGCCTCGGCTCCTCAACTATCCTATATGCTTCTTCTTTTTCTCACTCAGCTAACTCTTTCTGTGTTCTTTTTTCCTCTTCCTTCTTTCTAGCAGCTTCTTCTTCTTCCTCTTCCTTCTTTCTAGTAGCTTCTTCTTCTTCCTTTTCTCTCTGTGTCTCTTCGGCCAACAACTTTCTTGCACCTTCTACTAATATTCGTGTTGCTTATTCCTTTTCCCTCTATGTTGCTTCTTCCTCTTGTCTTTTTTGTTCAGCAGTACTGTTGTTGTTTCCTTTTCTTCCAATGACTGTGATCTTCTTCTTGAGATGCTTGTTTAGAGAAGTCATATTACAAGCATTCCGATGTACTACTTCTTATTTGTTGAAATGATCAGAGTACTCGAATTTTACTTTTACAAGTGCACGGTGTGAAGCCACCTTACCCTCAGCATCATTTCTGTGAAAGCTCTTTTCACCAAAATGGAAGATTTCTAGATCTTTCACAAAATCTGGGGCGCTTTTAACCCTGGAAAAATTATAACTACCGACATAGAATGGCATCGGAGGGAAAACAACATTTTTCATATCAAACAAATAACTCCCAAAACCATCTAAGAAGAGTTGTCTTACTACTTCTTTATATACCACATAATCAGTGACATACTTGGGAAGCAGTGAAGGAGATTTGGTTCCTCCATACATCCTCAAGTAGGTGTCCTCTTCAGAAAAGAAATAGTCTCCATATTCCATTATAACGTCCCAAGCACCCTCAGACAGGCATTTACATTCTTCAAGGAAAACTAACCGGTAAAGGGACATTAAGAACTCCTCACAAATGAGCTTGTAGAAGCTTTGATATTTGTGAGCCCACAAAATCTGGTTTGTTGCATAGATGGGCGCTTTTCCTTCCTTCCAACTACAGTTTAGCTTCTCAAATTGATGTAAATAGAATATACAGCCAATCAAAAAGGATCCCATATAAAACTCAGACTTCCACCGGTGCAATCCTTCCTGTGTTGTAGTTATACAGGAGGACAAAATGTTAGCTATGATATCTGCCCAATTGAACACAGTCCCCTCCATGGTTACATGGCACATTAGTGGTGTCCACCCAATCTTGTAAAATCTTCCATCAGCTCTATCGAATATCTTGTTAAGCATTAGGGCTACTAGCCTGTATGGGGTGCACATACTGACAGTCTCATATTCCCCAGATGCCCTTTGTCGGAAGGAATTTCCTTCCATTGTCATCGTCTTCGCACATCCAATGTAATCAATAGCCAGGCTATTTAGCCAATCATTGTTCATGCTAACCTTTGAAATTGGAAAATTGTAAGCTTTAGCTATGAATGCAGGGGTGAAAGAGGAAAATCCTTTATCTTCAACATTGTACATGATCATCCCTTTCGCATCAACCTTAGACAAAATCCATTCAATCACCTCGGATCAAGGAAAAAGCTCCGGTCGTGTGGATACTTTTGTAATTCCTGATCTTAATATATTTCCAAACAAGGTTAGATCCCCCAAGCTTGCATCTGGAACTTTTTGATCTTGGAGCATATGATAAATCTTCCCCCACTTGAATTCAGGCTCGGCCCCTGTGACAGATTTAGTGTCCTCATATATTATTTCTACTCAAGGTGTGATTTCTACGTATGATTCTTCGTCTGCAACTTTGGATTTCTTCTTTCCTTTCTTAGGCATGGTATCAGATACAAACTAAGCTTGTAGCAAACACACCAAAACATGTCTTAGCATAACTACTATTAGAAAACACATGTATTCATAGATATGAGAAAGCTGAAAAACTACTATAGAAGCTATTATGTTGTTGACAAATCATTTTTTCATAGAACAAGCTTAACCAGTATATTATTTACCATATCATCTTTACCCATCGAAAACAAATTTGCACCGTAAAACCTCGCATACCATCCAAAATCCAAATCTAATGTAATAAAAACCAGGCGAAAACCCCTAGTTCGTATGCGAGTTCTATCTGCAACATCGAGAGTCTAAACTTATCGTTCGCAAGCACAATGTATGGTACTGATCAAAACAACCCTCGAAAACCTACGCACGACCCCTCTATAAGACCTACATCCCGTGATACAAACCAGAAGAGAGCAGTGGTGCCAATCCGGGGCCTAAATGCAGTGTTATGGCATTGTCCATAAAGGTCAACATTGAGGTTACGAAACCGACGGAACCAAAACCTCCAAAGCTCCATGGCTTCGATGGCCTCTCTCGCCGCAAACAGATAAAAACCAATCAAGAAAAGGTTGGCAGAAATTTTCGATCGTCTTGGCATCATCATTGCATAACTAGAGCCCTAAGCTAGCCATGTTTGAATGGAAACACCAGAACAAGCTGGGAGAAGGTAAAAAATGAAACCAAGTTGTGAGCAAGCTAGGTCAACAAACAAGCCTGGATGGTCGGGTAAGATGGCGCGTCAAAACAAATCAAAAGGCGGGAAAGGAAAACTTACAATCAACAACCCTAATCCAGAAACGTTGACGAGCCACCTATTGAGAGAAGTCACAAAATCACTATCCTACCAATCAAAGATATGGGATAGATCCTACTTGGCAGGTGAAGCTCAGTGGCTGCTGAAAATGCGGTGCCAAAATCCCCATAAGCTCCACGTGGCAGTTCCCTAGCTCGGAATGGACACTCAAAAAGGGTAAGCTCCACAGTCTTCAACAACCTGTAACACCCACAATCAAACCGTAATCACGGAAATGAACCCCACTGGTTATAGGAAAGCACAGGAAAAACACTTTAATGTGATTGGTGAGATCTTTACTCCACACGAGCGTGAAAGAACGTCATTTGGCACCTATATTAAACTCCATTAGCAAAACTGCGTCGGAACAATGAAACGAAAAAACCTCCCGATCACAGCGGTTCCGAACCAACAAATTTTCCGCAACCATCGGCAAGATAAGCCGTTGATGCCTCGGCATGACCTTTTGTCATTGCGGTGCAAGAGACGATCTACCGCAAGAAAACTTAACTGACCGCTAGCAACGGTTCTGAAAAGGAAAGGTAGTCGTCGCTATCAGCTCTCCCCATATAAAACAACTCGACAGAGGACATCGGTTACAAAGGCAAGATTTTTTCGCTAGTTGTGGCTAGAACCCAAAATTCTTCAAAGGTTAAAAACCCTGCAACACAAAAAATCACACAATCGGTTGGAAACAAATCAGGTGAAAAAAACCAAAAGGTAGTTGTTGTGTCAGTGGAAAGACAAAATTATTCCCGAAGCGTCGTATCAACAAACTCACAAAATACATGGCAAAGCGTCGGATGGGAAGGAAAAATGCTTTCCGCTGCATCGGTCAAAATCTTGGGAATGTTCTGACACAGCAAACCAAAGATCGTCATTAAGTCAGCTTGAAAACGTCGGAAGGAAAAGCGTAAAGTCTCCGCTTTGTCGACGAAAACATGGAAATTTTTTTGATACGTCGGGTCAAAAATTTTCCTTACTTAGTGCAAAAAACAACACTTTTTGAGCTTACTCAGGGTGAAACCAAGTCATGAATGATAGCTTTCAAAGGGGAAAAAAAAGTCTAAATAAAACCAAAAGCTAAGAAATTAAAGGGGGGGGGCAAAACATGGAAATTTTTGGGGTAGTGGTTGCAGCAGCAACAGGGTGCAAGAGAAAACTTGCAACAAAGTTCGATATGAAGGATATTTATATCTAGTGACCTCGACAGGTGACATAGATGGATACAAAGAAAATTAGTAGCGAAGGAGGCTACCTGTCACTTCAATGTTCTGATGCAGAGAGTACAAGATGCATAGGGAGGATGGTGTTCCACCTCAGAGGGAGTGACTACAGTAGATCTCAAAGTTCGAGAATCTTGACATGATTCTTGGAATTAGAGGTCCTCAAAATCAAACGATGAAGTTGAACACGTTGGCAGAGACTCCAGTAATTCAAGAAGACAGAGATCAAGATGGATTCTACCAAACAATCAAATATAAGTATTTGAATTTTTCATGGTTGTTCAGTTATGTACATATATATGTTCCTAGATTTATGAAGTGTATTAAGCATGTTAGAGTGTTTTGCATTTATGAACAGTTTACTGCTAATATGCATATGATGAGTAAGTGGATTATGATATTGTATAACATTCCATTGCTACTTATCTAGAATGAAACCTATTTGCTGACATAATGTCTTGGTAGAGATGGAAGGCATCTAGAAAGTTACCGTATGTATACGAGGTATGGATGAATGTTGTATTAGCTGAAATAGTTGCATAATTATATAACACATATATTTATGCATAAGAGTTTGTCATTATGAATATGTTATTAAATGTTTAATCATACAATTGTATTTTACTTGTAGGAAGCATTTGCATCCAATCACCTACAAGAGAAGAATAATGAAATTGCAGATGCACAAAAGAATAATGATGTAAGTTATGGATGTACAATGCAGTTGTGGATGTACAAGAGAAGAATGATAAAAAACAAGTTGCAGAAGGGAGTTGTAAAGCTCAAGTATGTTCCTACAAATGATCATGTAGCGGATGTGTTGACTAAGCCTCTGTCTCGAGTAAAGTTTGAATACTTTCATGACAAACTTGGTGTAGTTCGAAAGGACCTTCCTCGAAAGGGGGAGAAATGATTTTTGATGTTGCAGTAGAGGACCTTCCTCGAAAGGGGGAGCAGTGATGATGATGTTGCAGTAGAGTAACTCCCTCAAAAGGGAGAGTAGTGATGATGATGTTGCAATGGGATTGTATCATCCCTAGACATTAGTCCTAAAGTGATCTGTAAACTTTTGTCTCTGTGATGTGGTGGGATTGTATCATCCCTAGACATTAGTCCTAAAGTGATCCGTAGACTTTTGTCTTCGTGATGTGGTGGGATTGTATCATCCTTGGACATTAGTCCTAAATTGATCCTCGGAATTTTTGTCTCTGTGATGTGGATGGGATTGTATCATCCCTGGACATTAGTCCTAAAGTGATCCGCAGACTTTTGTCTCTGTGATGTGGATAGGATTGCATCGTCCTTGGACTTATGTCCTAAAGTGAAAGGGATTGATCATCCCGTAATTAGATCATGTGTGTTGCAGGTTATGTTACTGCAGAAAATGGTGTTGTTGATCGAAATATCAAGTGTTGTTTCAGATGATGTTGTTGTTGATCGAAAGATCAAGTGTCGTTGCAGATGATGGTGTTGAGATGATTGTTGATATAGTTTCGGTATTGTTATACTGATATGACAAGTTCAATATGTTCATACTAATGTTGATGTGGCAAGTTCATTATTTTCTTACTGAAGATATGAAATCATTTGTATGTTGATGATGTAGATGTAGGTGTGGTCCCAATACCTTGTGTTGATGATGCTGATGTGGTTTTGGTCCCAACACCCTGTGTCGATAATGTTGACATGATTGAAGTCACAACACTTTGTGATGATGATGGTGTTCCAGCATATCTATGTTGATAATGATATAGCATGTATTGATGATGTTGCTTTAGAACTAACGTGTTAATGATGTTGTTGTTGTTTCAGTATTTACATATTGATGATGCAAATGATGATGTTTCAGTATTTACATACTGACGTTGCAAATGATGTTTCAGTATTCACATACTAATGTTGAAGAAGAAGATTCAGTATTCGCATCTTGATGTGCCAGAAGAATATTCAGTATTCACTTACTGATGTTACAGAAGAAGATTCAGTATTTGCATATTGATGTGGCAGAAGAAGATTCAGTAGATTCAGTGTTCACATACTGATGTTACAAAAGAAGATTCAGTATTCGCATACTGATGTGGCAGAAGAAGATTCAGTATTCACATACTTATGTTACAGAAGAAGATTTAGTATTCAATATGACAGAAGATGATTCAGTATCCACATATTGATGTTGTAGAAGATGATTCAATATCCACATACTGATGTTGCAGAAGATGATCCAATACTCATATATGATTCAATATTCACATACTGATGTTGCAGAAGATGATCCGATACTTATAAATTATTCAGTATTTACATATTGAGGTTGCAGAAGATGATCCAGTACTCATAGACTATTCAGTATTTACATATTGAGGTTGTAGAAGATGATCAAGTATTCTCATACTGACATTGATGATGAAGATATATGATGTTGTTCCAAAACTTCCTATGGCATATAGAGATTCACCAATCAGTTGTACAATTGTGATGATGGTTGTTGTTGATGTAGAATACCTTACTAGTTAAGGGGGAGTGTTAAAGTATTGTAACTTTGGAAGGTATTCTATTGTACTTTTGTTGTATTCTTCTTCAGAGATGTTATTCCTCCATTCAAAGATGTCCTTGATGTAATTGGCCATGTAAAATTCATGAGGTAAACCCTCCATTGTAAGTCGGAGAAATAGTACCCACAAAATTAATATATAAAATGTATTTTGTGTCTTCCTAGGTAGATCAGCCCTAATTAAAGAACATGGCCGACCTAGTTAGTTATTTGAGTCACTCACCTAATGAATATAAATAGGTGAGGCGCCTTTCTCATTATGACACACCTTACACTCAAGCATTGCGCAAGAGAGAGAGAGAGAGAGAGTGTGTTGTGGAAGAGGAGCATCTATTTTCGTTCTTGGGTTTTTACACTGTACTTAGTCAAATTCTATATTGAGGAAGTTTTGCGGGGTTTTCTCCCTTGTGGTTTCCCCAAGGAAAATATTTGTGTTCTCTTATGTTGATGTACTTGTCTTTCTTTCGGTGATCATTTGCTTATGGTTATGATGTTATGATGCTAAATGTTTTAGATCTTGTATAACCATTAAAAATATAACACAACGGAGGTTTTACCTCAAGACTTTACATGACCAATTACATCAATAACATCCCTAATCGGAGCAACAACATATCTGAAAGGGTAATAACAATAATAGTACAAAAAAGAATATCTTCCGCAGTTACATTTCTTTAACACTCCCTCTTAACAAGGAAGGTATTCTATAACACAACAATACATTTGTACAACTGACTGGTAAGTCCATACGTCATAGGAACTTTTCACAACTATATAAACATTATCATTATTCGTGGAATATCACCATCACGGAGCATCACATCACGAACACATTCGTATGAGCATCGTATCTCGACACAACATAACAAGCATCGCATCATCATAAGCATCAAATCTCATCACATCATCACGAGTATCATATCTCGTCGCATCATCATGAACATCACATCTCATTGCATCATCAAGAGTATCACATCACGAGCATCACATCTCATCGCATCATCACGAGTATCATATCTCGTCGCATCATCATGAGCATCACATCTCATTACATCATCATGAGTATCACATCTCGTCGCATCGTCACGAGCATCAGATCTCATCACAAGTATCATCATCCTGAGCGTCACCTGCAATGTTACAAAAACACAACATCGCAAATTAATGCAGAATCACCCACGAAATCAAAAATGTTGGAATCTCATTGTCCGCAAATGAATGCAGGACCACAACAATATCTATAGGCACTTGATCACATATGTACTGAGCTTCCATCTCATCATCAATAACAATCTTATCATCGCTCCCTCTTTCTAGGGAGGTCCTTTTAGACTACACCAAGCTTGTCTCTAAAATATTCAAACCTCACACGAGACAGGAGCTTAGTTAACACAATTGCAACTTGTTCCTCTGTAGGAACATACTGGACCTTTATGAATCTTCTATGCACCATATCTCGGATGTAATGATATTTTATCTCTATGTGCTTTGACTTTTCATGGAATACCAGGTTCTCTATTCACTTGATACAACTCTGGTTGTCACAATAAATATCAGTTGCATCCATTTCAATATCAAACAATCCTATGAATAATTTGTGAAGCCATACTGCTTCACTACAGGATGAACATTTTGCAATGTATTCAGCATCTGTTGTATTGAGCGCAACACTGGTATGCTTTCTAATAAGCCATGATATCACACATGATCCCAAACTCAAACAACACCCTGAACTGTTATTTCCTGTGTTGCATGGGTACCCGTACCTAGGGGTTGGGTACACGTACCGGGTACTTGGGTACGGCAATGGTACGTACCCTCACGTACCATGAACAGTGTTGCTGTACCGGGTACTTCATAATAAAAAAATTGGGTACGTTTGGTGAAAATGGTACGGCGTACCTCAATTTTGGGTACGGCTAGTATATAAAACTAACAGCGAACATTAAAATTTATAAAACCACGTTTTTTTAAGGCATTGTTTAATGTTTAATTAATAAATTAAAATTAGTAATTGGACAGGTAGCTAGTTCCTCATCTTGTGAGAGGAATTGGAGCACTTATGCTTTCATACATTCAATGAAGAGAAATAGGTTGGGGTCAAAGAAAGCAGAGAATCTACTAATACTATTTGTGATGGCTCTGTTCAAAATCAGATACTACCTACTGGCCATATTGATTGTGATAGTTCTTCTCAAATTCAGATACTACCTCCTGGCCACTCTGTTTGTGATGGCTCTACTCAAAGTCAGATATTATCTACTGACCAAAATTCTGCCTTTAATCAAGGTCCTCTTGTTGAGCCTAACAACGGTGCCCCATTATCATCACAGCCAGCTTCAGATCATGAATTTGAATCAAATAATTCAAAAAATACAGCAGAAGCAGAAACTTCTTTTTTGCAAGCTGCAGCTGCAATGGCTTGTGGTGTTCCAATGGCATTTCCAGGTTTCATGGCACCTTTGCTTCCTTTTCCATTCCCACTTTGGCATGGTTTTAGGCCCGCTGCAACAGAATTGCCACCAAATTCCAATGTTTTTAAGCCAAGGGCTGAGATTCCAAAAGCTCCTGTGAATATTATTGATGAAACAAGTATCTCAAAGCTGAGTATCGATGATCCACCTGGTTCTATTGAACCTTCAGGCTTGTCATTGAAGCTGCTAAATAAACCTTCAAGGCATTCAGCCTTTCATACAAATCCAGCTCTGAATGATAATGGCTTCAGTTCTAACAGCAATGCTATTCATGTAGCTTAAATTAGTTTACAGGAAGAAGATGATGGGATTAGATTCATTTTGGGAAGATAGAATGTCATCCCATGTATACCTCAATCTATTCAAAGCAAACAGGGTCCTTGGTATTGTTGACTGGATTGTATAAGATGAGTTGGATCGTTCTCAGGTACAAAGGATCATAAATTGAGGCTCAGACATGGGATCTTCATTTTTGCAGTGTTCCACGGGGACGCGTCTCCCAGGGTCGGGGGCTCGCTCCCTGCGCCCCCCACGCCCCGGGGGCTGGGAGGCTCCATGGGAAACGTTTCCTAGCGCCCCCTTTTCTCAGAAACATGGGGAAACGCACTATTTTGATGGGGGGCTTCTACACGCACCCCCCCCCCCGAAAATGGGGGGGCTCCCACACGCCCCCCCCAAATTTTTAAATTTACACAAAAAAAATAAAAATGAAATTTAGTTTAAAAAAAAAAAAATACTAACCTAAATCGAGTTTTTTTAACCTATTCTCCTTTCACATGCTTTGACTTTTTAACCTATTGTCTTTTCACTATACTCCCGCGCGGCCTCCATTTTGGCATTTTCCCATTTTCTGGTTGAGAAGTGAGTTGCTGAGCCGAACTGAGCCTGTGAGCACCGTTGGATTTTCATGACCCGTGAAGGGCACGTGAGGAGCAGCATTTTGGTTTTTCATTTTCCCATGAGTGAGCACAGTCCACAGTCCGACCTCCTTTTAAGTTTTACCCGTGAAGGGCCGTGAGCACAGTCTCGAGTCTAGACTCTAATGCCTGTGTGGAGTCTCAGCCCATGAACCCGTGAGCAGTTGGAGTCTCAGCCAGCCCGTGAGCAGTGGGAGTCTCAGCCAGCCCGTGAGCCCGTGAGCAGTTTCAGCCCGTGAGCAGTTGGATTCTCAGTCCGTGAGCCCGTGAGCAGTTGCTAGTGGGTTTTTTTGGGCCGTGGACTGCTCTGCTTCTCCACTGTGCAGTGTGGAGGTTACAGGTATTTAAAATTTCAACTTTTCCTTTGAAATTTTAAGTTTTAAGTTTACATATAAGTTAATAACCATGAGAGATACCCACTACAATGGCAAGCTGTAGGAATTTTATCCCACAACATCCATACCTTTAGTAATGTCCAGTTATAGAACTCTCACCAAAAGGGATTACAAAATGCACAAAAGCATCCAGTACATACGATATATACAAATTGTTGAGAAGGCTATTAGACCAATGAACCTTATATAATGTGAAGCTTAAGAAATCAAAATTCTGCTTCGCTTAGCTTCAGCCCAATAGTCTAATAGATAATGTATCATTTAATAAGACAGTCGCTGCAAATACATAATGTTTTCTTTCACATCACTAAGTGTGACCACTGAGTGATGTAGAATTATTTTGTTAATAATTTTGGAATAGTTAACTTTTAACTCTGTTTTTTTAATTTTTAACTCTTTTTAGTTTCTGCTGTTTACTGGGAGGGATTCATAGACAAACTTAATATACTAACTGCCCACATTAGTAAACTACTAAACTCAGAACTGTTAGAAGTTAGAACAACAGTTAGCATATTCCTGAATTGTTAAAACTGTAACAGGGTAATGATATAAGTCTTAAGACAGAGTTTCAAATAGCCTTGTCAACAGTTAGCATATTCCCAAGTCAACCTGTAATAGCCTTGTCACGTCCTTGAGTTTCAAATCCAAATTTTAAATATGCTCAAAACATTGCTTTTGAAGATTGAAGCCTGTGAGTGTGACAGTCTGTAGCTCTGTTTTAAAAAATATTTGCTCTGAATTTTAATTTTTTAGCTCTGTTTTTAAGTTTATTCATAAAAATAAAACTTCTAGTTTATATTTTTAAAATTTTAAGTTTCTGTTGAGATTTCAGGTTGCCAAAATTTGGTGCTGATAAACTATAAAAAATGAGTCATTTCGAAAATAATAGTGGCAGTGGCAGTGACACTAACAGCGGCAATGATTCATGTTGNAGATTTCAGGTTGCCAAAATTTGGTGCTGATAAACTATAAAAAATGAGTCATTTCGAAAATAATAGTGGCAGTGGCAGTGACACTAACAGCGGCAATGATTCGNGTGACTCTGACTTAGATGGTGACACTCCCATAGATGGTGACTTCATGCAGCAGATGCATCAAGAGGACCAGTCCATGGATCTATCTCCTTGATGCACTTTGATTCTTGACT
>LPNX011041818.1:357306-395906 GCA_001517045.1 Pseudotsuga menziesii | reverse complement strand
AAGACATTGGGAAGATTGAGTGGGTATCATCATTGGTGTTAGCTGCGAGAGATGTGCAGATGTTTATCTGCAACCACCACACCTCCTTAGCCATGTACAAGACTCACTCAAGGAAGGAATTCCTAAAGCCCACAGACACTAGATATGCTAGCTATTATCTCTTGTTGGATAGGATGTTGGAGGTGCGGCCAGCATTGCAGGCCATGGTTGTGACTCCGGATTGGAACAGGTGGACTGGATCCAAGACAAATGAGGGTAAGAAGGTCAGGCTTCAAGTTTTGGATGATGATTGGTGGGCAGATTGCAGCTATTTGGTGTCTTTCTTGTGCCCTATAGTTGAGGTTATTCGCTATGGGGACTCAGATTCTCCTAGCCTTGGAGAAATCTATGAGACATTTGATAGCATGTTGGGTCGAGTAAGGGCGGCCATTCGTGAGAAAGAGCCATCCTTAGAGTTCTACACAACCCACATTCGACCCATTATTCAACGTAGATGGGATCGAATGAACACACCTTTGCACATGGCAGCATATGCACTTAACCCAAAATGGTATGTTGAGAGGCCTGGTAGAATTTCCCCCATTGAAGATCCAGAGGTCAAGAGGGGATTTCGAGCTACCATAACAAAGATGTATGATGAAGATGATGCAAAGAAAATTCGAAGATAATGGGNATGTTGATGACATGGCTTGAGGAAGCCAAATTTACTATTTTGTTCATTGTTCAGTTTCACTGTTTTGATCTTTCTATTTCATGTCTGAAAATGCCATTAGGCAAATATATATATACCCCCGACGTACCGAAGTACCATGTTTCAAAAAGTGTCGTACCGTACCCGTACCCGTACCCACGTTTCCTAGCAACATAGGTTATTTCTGTCTTCAGCACTTCCTATCCAATTTGAATCAGTGTAACCACATAATCTAAACTCATGATCAGCTGCATATGTGAGGCCATAATCCAATGTACCATTTAGGTACCTCATCGCATGTTTTGCTGCAAGTAGGTGAACATGTTTGGGTTCCACCATATATTGACTTTATGTGTTCACGGCAAAACATATATATGGTCTTATATTTGTTAAATACATTAGTAATCTGATAACTTGTTTTTGTTAAGTGGACAATGTCTGGAGATATGTCCTAACTTATGACATGTATAGCATTCATAAGATGAGTAATCCTTCTTAAACTTCTTACCTCTTTTGAATTCTTCTGATCTACTTATAGAAGATCCTCGATCCTTCATTTTATTTTTCTCATTCTTTGTATGCACAACTAGAGGTTGATCTTCATCTTCATTTAACTTTTCTTCTCTATTTGCTAACCTTTCTTCTTGTACACATTCCTCCCATAACTTGTTGAATTTGGTTAGCTTTCTTCTAGCCCGTATTCCTCTGATAAAGGAATCTCATTGTTATATAAAAAATATAACAAAATATATAAATATATATAAACTTGTTAATATTAAATATCAATTTTAATATATATATATATATTAGTTAGTTAATTAGAAAAAGTAAAGAGATGTACCATTTCATTTGAAAATGCACGATAAGATTTATATAAAGCCCTACCAATGTAAATGTAAATCATCATATCTTATTTTATATATTCTATTAATTATCCATTCACGGATTACTTGGTGTATTTATGCTGGTTATTTTTGTAAGAAACAATTTTACTGTTTCACCCATTCTCTTGGAAGACCATTTAGAGTGGTCATCACAACTTCAGCGTCTTCTACCACGTCACCAATAGCTTAGAATTGTTCTTCGATTTCATATATCCTGGAGGAGTATGACTGCATGGTTTCTGCCTTTCGCATCTTCACACCCTTGAGTTGGTTTCTCAAGGTCATTCTCCTATTGATGTTCTTCTTTTCAAATATATTGGTTAGTGCATCAAACATTACCTTTGGAGTATTCTTTGAGGACACTTGGGAGATCAAAAGATCCTTAATAGAGTTAGCTATGATCCTCTTGACTTTGATTATATTCTTCTTTTGCTTGGATTTTGCATCCTCTCCCTCGGGTTCATTGACCTCTTCTTTGATGTATACTTCTAGGTCATACTCTTCAAAGATGAGCATAATTCTATACTTCCATGCTCTGAAATTCTCTGCTCCCTCAAGCTTTTCATCTAGCTTGGTACTATTTGTTATCTTTAATGAATGAGAACCTCAAATGGAAGGATAGGAAATAGTACTTACCAATTTGAGGACTTTTCTGGAACTAGCTTCAAGATGACCTAGGGTGTGACTAGTAAACCCTAATTTTCCAGCTGAGATCACTCGTAGATCTGAGGAGGAAAAGATGTGCCTCCCCAAGGCGAGCTTGACTGTATCTTACTTTTCTGGATTCTGATGATGGAACCTTAAAAAATTTGATGCCCTCGTTTCTCTCAACAGCAATGGTTGGTCAAAAAGTGAAAATCCTCATAATAGAAAACTGCTTCGACAGAAAGATACGGTTGAATGGACCTTCTTTTCCGGTTGATCTATGAAGGAAGGTCTCCGAAATAGTAAACCCTAGCTAGTTGGATTGCAGGGTGAGTTGCTTGACAATGTCTTCTTTCAGGTTAGCTCTGATACCATGTTAAGTTTTCTTTTCAAATAGAACAAAGAATCACTGAAAGAATAACAAGCACAGCAGAACAAAAAGAGAACACAAAGATTTATCATGGGAAACCCTCGTAGGGAAGAAAACACAGCAAAACTTCCTCTATATAAACTTTACCCAAGTACATTGTAACACCCAAAGAACAATACTTCCTCTCCTCCATATGGACTGTTTATTCTCTCTCTAGCGCAACTGCTTGTTCTGTGTGTGTCCAAATGAGGGAGCCGCCTCCTCTATTTATACTAATCAGTGGAGAAGCCTAATAACCCAACAGGGCTGACATATCCTCACAATTAGGGCTGACTTGCCTTGGGAGACTCAAAATGACATTTTAATAATACTTTTGTGGATACTACTAACCCAACTTACAACGAAGATTTTACCTCAAGACTTTACATGACCAATTACATCAATAACATCCATAATCGGAGGAACAACATCTCCGAAATGGGTAATAACAATAATAATATAAAATAGAATATCTTCCACAATTACATTTCTTTAACAAGCGGTACATTTCATTGGTTGGGTATCACACACTCAGATATAATTGTCTGGTCCAATATGGGTTGTCTATAATATATATATTGTCACAATGCCCCTTAGTATATATATTGTCACAATGCCCATTAGTATAGCAGTCAGAACTTATAGTTGTGTCCTATGATACTAATAATATTATACTATATTAATTAGAAATGACTCAACCATTAGTTTGAAATTGTGACTCCTTTATTTCTATTTACATGAGAATATCAAACAAAATAATTACTTTTTGTGGCTAGTTAATTTCCACCAAAACTAAATACACGAGAAACTATGATTCCTCGGCATTTCTCTATTAGTCATTCTATCATTGTATCAATTGCTCTCAAGTTCTGTGCTGCTTTTGGTGAAGTCCTCTCTGATGATGTCCCGTGCCAATGCAATTGACATTTATCCTGATGCTTTTCTGAGCTAAAGGGTAGCTCCACATGTAACAAAAAAAGGCAGCATGGAACACATTATTAGGGCCAAAATGCAGTAAATGAATTATAACCCAAGAGAGACGACACGTAAATCAACTGCATTTCTTCAGTACTGATACAAGATTTCCCTGCATTATCATGTAATTACTAATAATCAAGTGTCAAGTATGGACATTTAAAGTCAGTTATCCATCAATATCGCCTTTAAGATTGTTAAATGCCTTCTATTACATAAACAGCAGATCACCAACTTAAAGAATAGCAATATGAGAATAGAAAAGATGAACCTAAAAAGAAGGCTAGGAAGTCAAATGCGACTAACCTGGAGACAAGAAAACACCAGGCCCTTCACATTTGCAAGATAATCTCAGGCACTAGAGCAGAAAATGCTTCAATTGCATCATTTTGTACCTTTTCTTTAATTTCCTTAAATGAAAACAAAGCAATCACAAAAAAATTCATGAAGGAGATCTCAAAAACCTATTAAGTGCACAGGCATAATTGTCAAAAACCTAGTAATAATATGCTTTCAACTTAGGGAAGAGATTGAAGAATATTACGCTCTCTCATCCCTCATTCCTTGTCAAATTGTTTTACGTGGGTTCCAGTCAAGTAATCAATTTCCCTCCAATACCATTAAGTAATCACTTTGGAGGGAGGTTTCTAGAAGCACTTTTCTGGAATTACAGAAAAGGAAGTAACTGGGATGGAAAGGAAGCACTTTACTATATTCCCTCCACATATTTTAAAACAGAAACCCTTCAGCTACATCCTGTTTATTTTCCACCTTTCTGTAGTTCTTTAAGCCAAATAGAGCATTCATTTATATTCTCATGGACTCTTCAAAATCCTGATAAGTTGGGATCTAACAAATCAACAATTGCATGTAGTGAAGAAAGATTACAGGGTTGATCCCAATGCTTGCAACGACAACTTTATTTTTAATCTCATTACAATTTAAACAAATTCAAGAGTACATACATATTATTATTTCCTTAACTGGGACAAACTTTTAAGGCATTCCCAGGTTTCATAGAAAATATACAGATGATTTCCCTGTAGAACACAAGAAAGCTATCAACATCTAGCACCCAACACCGAACAGTAGAGTTATGGAGACATCTCAAGCCATTAGAATCATGTACATAGATAGTGTTACAGAGAGACCTTGCAACATCTAGCCAACACTGCCTTCAAGCTTCAAACTCATCAACTGATTTACTTCAGCTGCAAATTCTAGTGGGAGCTCGTTAAATACAACCCTACAAAAGCCATTAATAATAGCTGCCACTGCCTTCTCTGGATCAATCCCCCTCTGCTGGAAATAGAATAACTGATCTTCCCCAATTTTTGAGGTACTTGCTTCATGTTCAACACGGGCTGTTGGGTTCTTCACCTGAAAAAGTTTGTAAATATCAGAGAGATAAGGGAAACAAATGCAAATCAATATTGTTACTAAAGCCTTCTGCATGAATTATACAATAAAATTAAACACCAGATACTTAAAACGTGTCATATGGTTGGTAGGAGAAACGCACCCAATCCCAGTTCAGAGTTCAAACTTACTGCAAAAAGGAGATGCCTTAAACAACATAGACTGTTTGATCCATTGCATAATCACACTAAACTGGTCAAACTTTTAAAATGTCTAGAAGTGTGAGAAAAATGGAGTAGAATATTATAATAACGTTAGTGTGGATCTAAGCTACCTGAAATGTAACTTCTATGTAATATTAGAAAGTACCTTTGTCATCTTCGGTTAATGCTACACCAAAAATGGCAATAGTTCTGAATGGTACTTTCACCAACCATGGTTAAATTTGAAACCAGTGTGCACTCATTTCCATGCGGTATTTATAATATTATATTTCTGTGTGGATCTAAGCCACGCAAAATGTAACTTTACATATCTAACAATTTTATATGTAAAAATGACCCGGACTGAAGTTATACAATTACCATATGCACAATAAATACAATATGCATCAGCTCTGAGCAATATGCAATTACCATGTGATATTAACACAAACTACTTCATTAGAAGTTATAAATAGTTATTAGTTATGGCATACAGAATAACAAGAAGAGTTGCGCAGCAATCAGTGAGATTAGTTCAACAAAAAGAGAAGCAAATTATCCAAAAGGCATTTATAGATCTCTTGAAAAATTTTGGATATACTTGGGATCCTTACTAAGCCTGTCAATGATTTTCTAATAACACTAGAATCCCAAGGAGATGATAAACATGGAAAAACAGTCGACAAATAGCTACTGTATTGAGCTGTCATAATCATAAAGAAATGGTTGGAATCAAGGCATAGGAAAATTGCTCGTTATGGTTGGAAAAATATGGTTGATGAAATAGTCGAGACTGGAAAGTACCCCTAAATTCTTTACAAACAAGGTGACTGAATAGAAAAATACTCCCTTAAGAGTTACCAGATACATCCAGGGGGCACTTTCAACCATGAAAGTAAGCTAATATTTTAGCAATGGGACCCTGTTTCCAGTGACAGATTTGACATGACTCTGGCAGAAATTTCATACATGATCAGAGTTCCACCAGGATCCAAGTTGTGCATGGTGGAATGATGCTCTCAAGGGTTTTGCCCAAATTGATCATGATAGATAAAAAATCAATCAGATTCCCAGATTGATTGGAACTCTGACTTCTTACACTGCAGGATACCAGCGGAATATGCTACATAAATAGATGGCTCCATAACCTTTTAGTCTTTGAAAATACATCTTATATTACAGAAAAATACATATTGCTATATACTATGACCATCATAACCTCTTCCAGAAAGCTAACAAGGCAGAAATAAAAGCAGAGTACTCAGTGCGATCCAAATATTGAGCATCTTTGATCAGCTAAACTCCTTTGCCAACAACTGACGATGAACCTCATCCTTCCATACCAAACTGAAGGAAGACAGGGCGCAAGGCTTATGATCAAAAACAAGTTTACACCACAGCTTCTATAAAACAAAAAGCACCACTATCCTCAAACACTGTCAAAGCCCATAAAAGGCAGTACAAACAAAAGTTCGGCCATTACCAAATAACCCCGCTCGCCACTGAACCCTGCCCTAAAGAAAATCTAAGTACTGATCCTCAAACCAACTCCAACAATGCCTAGCAAACCAATAGTACCAAAAAGGTATGCCTAACTATCTCCAGGTGCTGACAAATGGAACAAAGGCCATCCGACAAACCAATCTTGGCCAACCTAGCCTTAAATGGAAACCCCTGATAAATGGCAAGCTCATCTAACACTCTCAGCTTATAGGACAGCCAGAGTGTCCAAACACTATGTGGGCACATCAGCACGTCACCCAATGCTCCTCTAGATCTTTTATTACGCATATAGTGTCGAGAACTAGGGAGAGAGGACATCGCGAATGAAGCACTGAATACAACTGATAGGAATCATACTGCTGCAACTGTCGACCAAAACTCCATCTCCAACCTCTCTAAAAGGCCCTGGCCTACCAATATTCATCTTAAATAATCTAGACTCCAGAATGATGGCATGCAACTCTGTAATTGAGAGCAATGTTTTAAAACTCGGACTCGGACTCGGAATCGGCCGAGGGTCAACTCGGACTCGGCAATGACTCGGCAATGACTCGGGCGGTTTGATTTTAATGACTCGGTTTATTAAAAAATATATAAAATATTTAAATTTTAAAGAAAAAATATATTTTAAAGATTATAATCCATCATTCCAAAGCATTAGAGACAAAACATCCAAAGTATGATCATATATATACCATATAAGGGTGAACATATCAAAATTGCACGAATGGTACTATGCCAATGTGCAAGGCTGCAAGCAGCAAATACATAATACATATATGAAAATCTGAACAAAATGAAAATACATAATCAAAGATGCCTAAATGGCATGTAATGTATATGATGTAGAGTGAGTCATGAAAGAGTCCAAAAAACAAAATGCTATGATGCCAGTAATAAGTATGTCACTGCATCATTGATCAACATGATCAATAATCAATTATCAAACTCAGCACCACTAGTAGAACTAGAACCCGGACTAGCAATGATATAAGCAATGGCATCTGGGTCAGGCTCAAAACCTTCAGGGTCATCTACAAATGCTGCAGTATGATCAACACTAGATGAAGTACTAGCTGAATGCGTAAAAGCACGAGGTGGACGTGGATCAGGCTGTATGACATCTAGATATTGCATTGCTTTAGATACAATAAGAATACAGTTTGTTCTTAATAGCTATGTGGCCAACCATATCTTTCTTTAATAATTATTCTTTTGCAACTGCATTTGAACTCTAACCTGTATTAATATTTGTTTATTATTCTTTTGTGACTGCATTTGAACTCTAACCTGTATTAATATTTCTTGTGAGGTATATTTAATCCTGAATAAGAATCTGTTTGTTGTGATATGTTTGATATGTTTCATTGTGACCCCAAGAGCAAGATTTCTTGTACGAGGCAAAGAATAGTGAACAATATGTTTATAATTTCAAAAGATATTTTCCTCATCTTGCACCTTATGTTTATATTCCCAAAGTTTATTGGAATATGAGTACATCAAGATTGTTGACAATGGAGTTCAAGGATGGAGTTGGAGTAACTGAAGTCTGATGTGAATGCCATCAAGCGACTTGGAATTCGGCCAAATGATGTTGCAAAACTGGTTAGGCCAGTAGCAGTCTGGCAGAGGTCCCGAACCGTGAGCAAACCACCGTCCACGTGATAATGAAAGTTGAAACTTGACGGCAGCAGGTAAATAGTGTTAGGAGTTAGGTTAGGTTAGGAGTTAGGTTAGGACTCAGGAGTTAGGTTAGGTATTATTAATTTTTAATTTAAAAAAAAATTTGAAATCTGGAGCCTTTGACTCGGCCGAGCTGACCGGTTCGGTACCAAACCGGACCGAGTTGATATCAACTCGGCCGATTTGGTACCGAACCGGTCACCCGAGCCGGTTTAAAGGCCGGTTTGACTCGGCCAACGGTTGACTCGGTTGACTCGGGCCGAGTCCGAGCTGACTCGGCCGAGTTTTAAAACACTGATTGAGAGACAGAAAAAAGAAAGAAGCCCGTGCTCCTGAGCAAGAGACTGAAGAAAATAATTGACATTAATATGAAAACTTGCATTCACACATTCTGTCAAACACCTGAATATCTAGGGTTTTGATTAAAATTTTACTCATAAATTTAAAACTTAAAACCACCACTTCAAGATCTTCTTAAACACTGAAGTATCAATCAAACACATGAGACAGATATTTTTGTTCAAAAGACCGGGCAAAACCCCAACTTCGGGGAAAACCCTAAAGAAGAAAATTTATTGAGAAGTTTCCTAGAAAAATTCAATACAATGAATTTTTAAATCAACCCTCACTGACAGAATTTCATGAATCTGAAACAGCAGTATCTACCTCGAAATCCGTGCCAAAATAACAGATGTTCAATCTGCCCACACTTGCTGTACAGAACTGTACGGCCCGCTCTTCTCCCTGCCTCGATTGTCTAGCCCACACGTGCCTGGAAAAAGTCTGCTGTAAGGACTGTACGTCCTGCAATTAGTGACAGTCAGCTTTCCTGGGAAATGCACCCACACGTGTGACTGTATGGTCTGCTACAGGCTTCTGTACGAACTGTTTCAGATTGCCTTGGGAAGCGTGCTGGTGTACCTTCTCTTGGAAAACGTGTCACCTCTCTAGGGAAACTTCTCTCTCCACTTCTCTTCTTCCTGTCTCTCATTAATGGTGTGTCTCATTCATAGTTTTAAACATTGGAATCGGACTCGGAATCAGTCGAAAGTCAACTCCGAATCGGAATCGGAATCGGTAATGAATCAGTCATAAATCGGCTAATTTGAACTTAATGAATCAGTTTGCTCAAAAATACATAAAATATTTAAATTTTTAAGTTTTGCCATTGATGAGACTTTTTTTAACTTTAATATTTAAATTTAAATTAAACTTTTAACTGTTCAGTGTTTACCTTCAAAGTTAAAACCACTGTTGGCTCCTTCCACAGTCCATGGGCCACTTCTAGGTCCAACTGCCCATGCACACCACAGCTCACAGTTCACTCTCCACTGACCACGAGTCAACTAGAGTCTCCACACTGCAGGGGTTCCAACTCCGGATGCAAGTTCCACTTCCAAGTTCCAAGTTCCACAGTAGACTCTCGATTCTCCACTCTCCCACAGTCTCCCACTGTGCAGTCTCGATTCTCCACTTCGTCTTTCCCTTAGTCGCTGGCAGCTTCAACTTTGGATGGTCGAGTCTCCACAGTCCACTAACGACTCATGAGTCACAATAGAAATGACAAAGGAAAGTGTTCGGGGTTCGGGGTTAGGTTAGGAAAACTGTAAACCTATAAAAAAAACCTGTTTTATTTGCTCCAGCCCCATCGATTTTTGTCGTGGATCGGCTGGTTAGACCGATTTGGTACCGAAGCAGCCGATTCGGTACCAAATCGGCAAGTTCGGTACCAAACCGGTCCACCGAACCGATTTTTCTACCAGTCTGAACCGGTCGGCCAACAAATCGGTGACTTGGCCGATTCCGATTCTGATTTTGCAGATTTTCAAAACTAAGGTCTCATTTGTCCTCTCTCTCTCTTTGTTTTATACATTAAATTTGTAACTATTTATCTTAACCACCTAATCTAGGGTCAAGATTCATTTACAAAATCAAGGGCCATCATTTAATGCACTCACTTTAATTATAAAATAATCACTTAAGTGAGACCCATTCTATAAAGTACAAAACATTACTTTATTTATATAAAATTCACATAATACATAAATATACAAAAGACAAAGTCTAAGTCCTCATCACACCCACACCAAAAATATGAGTGAGGACCTTCAGAGTTATCATTTTTCAATAGAGACCACTCCTTCCAAGCATGAGCACCTAGAACCCAAAGTTCACAACATCAAGAGATTCCTTTCTAGCTCAGTCTGTGTGCCTAAAAGCACAGCTTCTCTTCAATGCACACCACCCCCTGTTCTCTCGAACTCCAAATCAGCCAGCAAGCTAAGTCCCAGCCAACCCTGCTACCCTCCCAATGCCACTGAACCAACCCTGCTATCCTCCCAAAGGCACGAAACCAACCCCGTTACAACTCCCCAAGCAAACTAGAAACTCCTGAAGATGAGAGTTCTCAAAACTTGAAAGAGGTGGGAAATGGAGATTCATACAAATCAAAAGAACCCCAAACTCAACCAGATGTTGTGCTGACCACAACCTGTGACAAAAAAGAACCTAAGGCGTTGGACCCTACAAATACCTCACCACCCACTTAGCCACCAAGAGACTTCCCTAGGAGGAAACATCAATCAAGCCATCCTATGCGAAGGTATAATTACCTAGGAACCTGTCTGACAACTCAGCTGTAAATGCTTTTCCATAAATTTGGTTGTTCCAACTGACACTGTCTTTGGTTAGTTTTACATTGAGCATGTCAAAGTGCAGCACGAAATCTTCCAAGTTCATTCTTGCTAGGTGAAGAATTTTCTCGTCTCCTTTCTCCCAACTGTATAGAAGTGTTTATCCCTTCCATGAAATCAACTATTAACTTGGTGGAGAGTCATGTTCTTTTTACTATTTCATAGCACTCTTATCTTAACTAGCTGTCGTAGGTCTGCACACATTAGTTATGATAAATTAAGGTCAACTGCTAACATCTCAAAGGTTATTCTGAGCCACAAAGAATAGTTAAGCCCTTTGACCAACTTGTTGCCATCATAGCTTCACATTCACAACATTTCCACAGATATTCTACTTTTCATTTTTACTTCCATGATTTTGGTCTCTCAAAGATGAACACTGATTTACTAACAACTATCACCATCTCTCATTTTAATGCTCTTTGTTTAAGGGGTGAGTCCATCCCCGATATATTCCAAAAAACTATAATCCTTGTTAGGCTTTTGGGATCTTGTTAATCAATTATTGTCTAGCTATGCTTGTTTTCCTATGTATGTGATAGTCCATGGGTCTATAAGCAACTTGCAATTTCAATCAGACTCCCTTTTCTTCCTTTTGTATTTCTAGATATAATTATTTCTTTGCTTTTAGTATTCCAAATCTTATCAGGATAAGCCCGCTATTGTTTCCTCCCTTTTTCTTTCCTCCCAATATTGCGCTTCTTTCTTCTCTTCTTCTATCATCAGATTTTTTTTGGTTTGTATCTCTTTCACATCATTCCATTCTAGATCTAGCTCCTATCATGTGACTTTGGAAGATATAAACCCCCTCTCTCCTCCTACTTTATGTTGTTATCTATCCAGGTTGCAGCATCAGGCAGACATTCACTTAGGGGAAAGGGCTGGCTAGTGGTGAATGAGACATTCACTCACGGGAAATGTCTGGCTAGTAGTGAATGATGCATTCACTCACGGGAAATGGCCATGTAATTTGGCTAGTGGTGAATGGCCCAAGCAAGGGTAGTGTTTCTCCCAAGTCATATGGTGTGGAGATGGGCCCCAGGGTGCTCTCACATTCCCTGCTCCAAGATGGAGTGATCTATTCTATATTAGAGTATCTGACTTGTTTATTTGATAGCGTCTTTTTCATCCCCTTGTGGAATATACAAGTCTAGCCTAATGCTGAACCGACATAGACTCCAAAAAGTGTTTGGGACTTCTTAGTGTCAATCTATTCAACATTAGGGTTCTATGCGTGAATAGGCATGCATGTGAGGAGATGATCATCAACAAGGACAACTTTTTTTTATGAAGAAGAAATAACCAAGAAGACAAGTCAACCATTGAAGAAGTCCTAGATAGCATTGAAGAAGTTCCAAAGAAGATTGAAGACAAAAAGACAAGTCGGCCTAGAAGAAAGAACAAATATATCGCAGCAAAAAAGACAAGTCAGCCCTATCAAGTGAAAATCAAGTGAACTGAAGAATATAAATAAAGTGCTCCAGCATTTCATTTCACACTCATCATCCAACATCATCTTTGCTACATTGGTGCAGACTTTCCAAGGAGGGCTAGTGAAGAACACAAGGAGTAATTTTGGGGTTTCTTATTGTCTGTGGAAAATTTGCTACCTAGCTAGGGTTTTTTGTAAAGAAGGGTGTATCTCTTATCTTGCTAGGGTTTCTCTTCATTATTGGAAATGTACTTGTAATATTGGCCTGATTTCTATTGAGAAAAGTTGTTGGGTTTTCTCCCAAGTTTGGGTCTCCTAGGGTAAACTTCTTGTGTCTATTGTGCATGGTTGTGTTTCTATAATCTTGTGTTTTTGCTGCAATTTAAGTTGAAATTTCCGTGTGCAATTATTCAATGATAACAGTGGGATGAAATAATTATTTGAAGTCATTAGGAATAATTGTCAAAATCTGGAAATAGATAAAAATTCAACATGGTGTCAAAGCGAGGTTTTTGAAAGACAGCCGAAAAGCACGTCCAAAAAAATAGGCCGAAAAAGCAAATCCGAAAAAGTAGTGCCAAAAAGATAGGACAGCCTGAAAAAGTAGTGTCGAACAAATATCGGCAAAAAGGCAGGTACAAAAAAGTAGGGCTGAAAAAGCAGGCCCGAAAAAGCAAGTCCAAAAATTGCAAACTTGGAGATTACAAAATGGAGGTTTTTGATGGACAAGTTATCTGTGCAAGGGTTTCTTCAAATTTGCATGAATGAACATCCAACCATATCTTATGCTTTAAAGGTGTAATGTTGAGTACAACCATTATTTATACCAACTATGCATATATGAGACTCGAAGTTAAAGAAGTCAGGTGTTTTGAAGGTTCACAAGAAAAGCGACGTTGAAGGTTGAAGGTTGATGTAAAGAAGTCTTGTATGATGACATCTTTAGCAAGAATGAAAAAGTATTGGTTTGCAAATTTGAACTGTCATTCAAAACAGATCTGAAGAAGAGAAGAAGTGTTTGATGGCATATCTGAAGATTGACACTTGCGGGCACACTTCATAAATAGGTCTTCTAGAGCTCCAGAAAGAGCATGAGGATATTTTACACTTTGAAAGAACGCCAGGGGATCTTTTTCAAGCAATAATAGTACATTCACGGGGATCTTGGATCTAATGCATTCAGATCAAGTTCCAAGAGTTCAAGGCTCGGGCAAAGAACTTAACGAGGAAGAAGATCAAGGATTTGAGGAGAATGTACCTCCATGAACTTCAATCATTTCTACAAGGAAACAAGGATTAAGAGGGAAAAGACAAGCAAGATAAGTATTTAATGCTTTGTGCAATGAGTTTGATTTACTTAAATTTGATATTTCGATGAATTTCATAATTGTTTAAATGTTACTAGACAACTCGTGTGGACAATTTTGTCATGTATTGCAAGAGAGGTTCATTCTGAAGGTTGTCAAAGCGATGGTACATGATCAGGATTTACTCATGTTCTTATGGGAAAGGCATCTAGTACGATAGTTTATGCTCAGTACAAGAGTCATTGGATATTGGGGACAATACTCTTGAGGAGGCATTCACAAAAGTGAAGCCAAAGGTCAGTCACTTCAGGATCTTTGATTGTCTAGTATACACCCATATGCTGAAGGAGTAGAGGACGAGGTTAGAACCTTCTGGGAAGAAGGGTACTTTTGTAAGATACAGTGAGACTTTGAAGGCCTACAAGGACCCACATTCCAAGACAACATCTGAATGAGGTTAGTCGAGATGTTACTTTTGATGAAGAGGAATGTTACTTTTGATGAGGTAGCATTCAGAGAAGTCTAGAGGGTCTCACATGGAGATTGATAGTGAGGAGCAAGAGGCTCCAAAGGATGAAGGTATAGATCCCTCTAGTACAGTTATTCATCCTTCAGACTATCAGGAGGAGTCAGTAGAGTCAACAGAGTCAATGAATCTACCTAGAGATGTTGCAGTGATCAAAAAGAGGCCAGCACGACTTTGTGATACTTTGCAAGATGCAAGGAGGCATGCAGCTCCCAGTAGTACTTTTAGGGAGATCAAAAAACCTCAAAGGTTCTCGAGTTATTTGGCATTGATGAGTCACATCATTGATTTCGATCTCTCCAGTTATAAGGAGGTAGTATGCCAGCAGATTTGGAAGGATGTCATGATGGAGGAGTATCAGTCCATCATGAAGAATGATGTGTGGAGATAGTGCCAAGACCTGAGAGGAAGTCCAAGTGGATCTATAAAATCAAGCATGCAGTTCAAATTAGCATGAGTTCAGCCAGTTTACAGGCTCAAAGAGAGTCATGGAGGTATTCAGTGTTCTTGAGGGAGCAAGAGGCTTGTCTCAATGGACCCACTTGGTAGAGATGACACGGATGGATACACGAAGATCAATAATGCAAAAGACAACAAATTGCTTAAGTTCGTGATATTCAGATGTAGAGGGAACAAAGTGTGCAGATGCAAAGGGAGCATGATAATTAGGTGCAGAGGGAACAGGGTGCTCCAACACAGAGGGAATAACTGCAACACAGTTTGTAAGGGTCCTAATTACAATAAAATCATAATCTCTAATTAAAAACTAAATTCTAATTAAGAGATCAAATAAACAATAAAGTTTATTTATGAATTCATTTATCGAAAGTTAAGTAAATTCAATAAAAACAATAAAAGAAACAATTACAAGAAACTATCTTACTCAGATATTTACGAGGATAACACAGCACATCTTTATGTAATTTGTAATTCAAATTATGAATCTAATTTCATAAATACTCAATGGGATGAGAAAGGAGGTGTACCAGGTAGAACTCGCACTTAGTGATATACCGTAGAAGTAAAAAGGTCCTTCCGGCTGGCAGCAACTGGGAAACCACGTATGGAGACTGCTCTCCTCCCAACCAGCCCCTCAGTCCTAGATCGAGATCCCCTGATCCCTCACTTAGCATAACGAAGCCAGCCAACACTATCATAACTAGGATCCTACCCTCATCCTCCCAACCACCATCTCCACCTCGCCCTTAGAACCCTCTTAGAAGAAATATACATCATGGCTAACCCAGACCAAAACCTCCCCAAACAAAGAGCAAGAAAAAGACCCAAAAAAAGGAACCCCAAATAAGCCCCCAATTCCCCTATTTATGCATAACTTTTCCAATTTAATTTAAATAGAGTGGCTTTATGCATGAGGGCCACATGTCATTCATGCACCCTACTTTATTTAATCAACTTTAATTATCTTAAGATTGCTTTATTACTAATTACTTAACTATATTAATATGTCTCTACTTAATACTTCCTTGGTAGTTAATATAGGATTAATAATTCTAATTTTTAATTACCTTTAGGGGTGTTACTCAGTTTGTTGATGACGGAGGAGGTGCCCCAGTCAGGAGTACCTCCCTCACCTAGAGGAATTTGGCTTCAGAAATCGAGATGGAGGATCTTGGTCTGATGTATTATTTTTGGGATTAGAGGTGTGGCAGAGACCAGATGAGATCTTCTTCAGTCAAGGGAAGCACACAATTGAGATCTTGCAGAGATTCGGTATGATGGACTGCAAGTCCATGGCTACACCTATGGAGACAAATCTGAAGAAGCTAAAGTGATTCTGCTTCGTATTCAAATTTGGTGGATCCCACTATGTGCAAGCATTTGATTGGATCCTTGATGTACATGGTTAACACAAGGCCAGATATTTGCTTTGCGGTGAGCACACTGAGCCCATTTACGATTGAGTCAAGGCATGTACATTGGGTTGCAGCAAAGCATTTGTTGAGGTACCTGCATCGTACAGTTGGATATGGTCTGAGGGATGTCTCAAAAGGTGAAGTGAGGTTGCATGGATATACAGCTTATGACTATGCAGGGAGTGCAGTGGACAGAAAGAGCATCTCGGGTGCTGCTTCCTAGGATCAGCTATGATATCTTGGTTTAGCAAGTAGCACACTTATGTAGCACTCAATACAGCAAATGTGGACTATATCGCAGCCAATGTCGCAGGTCGCAAAGCAGTGTAGCTTCTAGCAAGACTATTTGGTCGGGAGATCAAATACACTTCGTTGAGACATGGTGCAGAAAGGAGCAATGCAGCTCCAGTACATATCCACGGATGAGCAACAGATATTGTGATGGTTCTATAGATGAGCAGCAGACACCGTGTTGGTTCTACAAATGAGCAGCAGACACCGTGTTGGTTCTACAAATGAGCAGCAGACACTATGATGGTTCTACAGATGAGCAGCTAAGTCACCTGGTTCGAATTCGTGTTCGAATTCGACGACCTTGAAGTTCGTCAAAAAATCGACATTCAAAATTTTGGTGATAAAATTCGACATTAAATTCGAGAGGTTATAAAATTAAAATATATATGGAGAGGTTATCAAATTAAATTTAATATGTCCATTAACCACATGATAATTATATATGAAACTTTTTAATAAAGTTAATGTCCATAAACCACATGATAATATAATTTTTTAATAAAGTTAATGTCCATTAACCACATTATAATATAATTATATATGAAACTTTTTAATAAAGTTAATGTCCATTAACCACATGATAAAAATGAAACAATATACCAACTATATCATATATGTCCATTAACCACATGATAAAAATGAAACTATATTCTATAGTATATACCAACTGTATCATATATGAAATTTTTTAATAAAATTTAACTTGTTTATTAAGCATAGTATAAAAATGAAACTATACCGTGAAAATTAAGAGTATACATATTTTCAGAGTGTTCTTCATTAAACATTGCATTGCGTATTAATTGCATTCAGCTGTATGTAATACGATTCACTGACGGTATGGGTCACGACTCATTTGGTTCGAAATTCTATTCCAGTGAAGCAATAGTGGAGGGCGAGCGTGAGGCGCACATAACACGATTCACAACTGACGATATGGGTCACGACTCATTTGGTTCGAAATTCTATTCCAGTGAAGCAATAGTGGAGGGCGAGGGTGAGGCGCACATAACAGGATATAGTCGAAAATCGAGTTCGAGTCTGTACAATGGATGCGGAGAGCAATGCCAATGACTAAGCAGACTCGTAGAGTAGAGGTGGCATCCAATGATGGCAATGGCAGGCGATATGAGCCAGGGATCCCCGTTTTCTAGTTTTCCAACGAATTTTGCTGGCGAATTTCACGATTAAATTCGGCATTCCTTGAAATTCGTCGAAATTCGAATTTTATCCTTGAAAAGCGTCAAATCCGGTGACTTAGATGAGCAGTATGGGACAAACATTGACTCACAAGAAATGGCCATGTAATTTTGCCAGTGGTGAATGGCCTAGACATACAGATGAACAGCACGGGGCAGACACTCACTCATGGTAAATGGCCATGTAATTTGGCTAGTGGTGAATGGCCCAAACATACAAATGAGCAGCATCAGGAAGACATTTATTCATAGGAAATGGTTGGCTAGTGGTGAATGATATATTCACTCACAGAAAACGGTTGGCTACTGGTAAATTATACATTCACTTACGAGAAATAAACATGTAATTTGGCTAGTGGTGAATGGCCCAGGCATAGTCTTGGAAGACTCGAGATGCAGATTATGGACATTCTCACCAAGGAAGCTTGGCGTGATGCGAAATGTCTCCCTCGTTGAGAGGGAGTGTTGATGTTTCTCCAGGATGCTTCATCGGGCAAGCCTTCACTTACAGGAAATGGCTCGCTAGTGGTGAATGAGACACTCACTCATGGTAAATGGCCATGTAATTTGGCTAGTGGTGAATGGCCCAAACATACAAATGAGCAGCATCAGGAAGACATTTATTCACAGAAAATGCCTGGCTAGTGGTGAATGATACATCCACTCACAAGAAACGGTTGGCTAGTGGTAAATGATACATTCACTTAAGAGAAATAGCCATGTAATTTGGCTAGTGGTGAACGGTTGGCTAGTGGTAAATGATACATTCACTTACGAGAAATAGCCATGTAATTTGGCTAGTGGTGAATGGCCCAAGCATAGTCTTGGAAGACTCGAGATGCAAATTATGGACACTCTCACCAAGGAAGCTTGGCGTGATGCAAAATGTCTCCCTCGTTGAGAGGGAGTGTTGATGTTTCTCCAGGTTGCTTCATCGGGCAAACATTCACTTACAGGAAATGGCTCGCTAGTGGTGAATGAGACACTCACTTGCAGGAAATGGCTAGCTCATAGTGAATGATACATTCACTCACGGGAAATGGCCATGTAATTTGACTAGTGATGAATGACCCAGGAAGGGGCAGTGGTTTCCCAAGTCATATGGTGTGGAGATGGGCCCCACGGTGCTCTCACATTGCCTGCTCCAAGATGGAGTGATATATTCTATATTAGAGTGTCTGACTTGTTTATTTGATGGGGGCTTTCTGTTGAAAAACTGAGTTTAACTGCGTGTTGGTTTAATGAACAATTTTGTGTGTTTCACTTCAGCTGGTTTTGCATAGGCTTGAAGCTACTTATGAAAATTTTTCTGAACAATTTAAACACGCAGAAAAAACACTAACAGGCTGAAAACACATGCATGCACACCATAAAATTTACTCAGAGATTTTTGGCTAATCAGCCCTGGAAAAACCCCCACGGGGAAAACCAGTCAGAGAGGAGAGATTTTAATTATTTCTTCAGCAAATTTACAAGGCAGAAATTGAATGATGCAAATACAACTTATCTCCACCAGCAGTCTGGAAAAAATGTTCAGCTGTTCATTTTTTCCCAATTTCTGTGCATAAACCAGCAGTACAAAAACAGTACCCTTCCTCGAAAATCGTGCTGAAGCTAACTGGAACGTACAGCAAACCGTACCTTGTCCGTACAGTCTGTACCGTGACCGTACAGCAGTCCTATCAGCCTCGAAAACCGTGCTGCTCGTACAGCATTAAATGCTACTGTTCTTCCTCGATTTTTGTGCCCTTAAATGTTGGGCCGTACCTCCTCGAAAACTGTGCAGGGAAATAAATGCAGCCGTACAGGCCATACCACGATTTTTATTAGCAATAAATGCAACCGTACCTTCTCATTAAATGCAGACTGTACTCCTCGATTTCTGTGCCGTACCTTCAGCAATTAAATGCAGGTCGTACTTCCTCGATTTCTGTGCCGTACCTTCAGCATTAATTGCAGGCCGTACCTCCTCGATTTCTGTGCATTAATGGTTGTCCTTCACCTGGAAAATCGTGCCCCTTCTCAGCTATTCGACCTCTCTCTCAGCTCTCTTCTCCTTCAACCTGAAAATGAACAAGTCCAGTCTCTTTGCCTCCCTCAACCCTTTTTGTTTGCCCTAAGTGAGTTTCTTAATCCAACGGTGGAGAAAGAATCAAATCAATGGCCAAGATGAAATGAGAGTGAAATTCACATTTATTTATTTCTCATAAATAAATTCACTCACTCACTTAAATTTATCAAAAAGTGACTATATAGTCATAAAGTCACATTTAAGTGACTTTAATGTGAGGGTCACATTTTTCCCTCTTAAAGTGACTTTAGGCAAAATTAAAGTCACCTAGGGAACATCTGCCTAGGTACAAAAATCAACACTTTCATCCCCTTGTGGAATATACAAGTCTAGCCTGATGTTGAATCGACATAGACTCTAAGAAGTGTCCGGGACTTCTTCGAGTGGGTCTATCCAATATTAGAGCTCTATGCGTGAATAGACGTGCATGTGAGGAGATGATCATCAACAAGGACAACTTTTCTATGACGAAGAAATAAACAAGAAGACAAGTCAACCATTGAAGAAGTCCCAGATAGCGTTGAAGAAGTTCCAAAGAAGATTGAAGACAAAAATACAAGTCAACCTAGAAGAAAGAACAAACCTTCCCTAGCAAAAAGACAAGTCAACCCCAACAAGAGAAAATCAAGTTAACTGAAGAATATAAATAAAGTAGAATTTCATTTTCACACTCATCATCCAACATCATCTCTATTACATTGGTGCTCACTTTCCAAGGAGGGCTAGTGAAGAACACAAGGAGTAATTTTAGGGTTTCTTATTGTCTCTAGAAGAATTGCTACCCTTGCTAGTGTTTATTGTGAAGGGTGAATCTCTTATCTTGCTAGGGTCTCTCTTCATGATTGCCAATGTACTTGTAACATTGGACTGATTTCTTCTAAGAAAAGTTGTTGGGTTTTCTCCCAAGGTAAAATTCTTGTGTCCATTATGCATAGTTGTGTTTCTATGATCTTGTGTTCCCGTTGCAATTTAAGTTGAAATTTTCACTGTGCTATTATTCAATGATAACAGTGGGATGAAATAATTGTTTGAAGTCATTAGGATAATTGTCAAGATCTGGAAATAGATAAAAATTCAACACTTTCACTACTCACAATGATTTACTTAACCACTTGTTTTTCATCTCTATCCATTTTGTTCCTTTGGGTATGTTCCCTACCGCAAGGCCATAAACCTATTATTTTTAACTTTCTTAGTTCTGGGTTGGGGCAATTGTTGAGTAAACCTCCCTCTGCCTAGTGGTTGTGCTTCATCTTGTTTCATTGCGTGGGACCATGGGAGTGTTTGGGAAATTTTAGGCCATATGGAAATACTTGTTACACGAGCTATATTTGAGTGGAATGCTTACATACTATATTCCTCCTAAAAGATGAAGCTTTTATCCATTAAAGTGATTTTTCATTTTTATGGCCAGAGGGATATTTTTCTAAGTTGATGTTGACACAGGTCTTAAAGTGTTAGATTTTATGATATAATTTTAATCTCTTTCAATTTTAACAAAAATAAGGATCACTGAAAGAATAACAATGCACATAAACACAGAGACACAAAGATTTATCCTGGGAAACCACAAGGGAGAAAACCCAACAACCTTCTTATTCAAAGATATCAGTTCAAGGTACAATAGTACATCCAGATACAAGCATCATCACATAAACAAGCTCTAGACAAACCTTAAATCCAAGGAAGAAAACTCTCCAATAATAGTGAACCCATAAAAGTCTTCTACAACCCAGAGAGAGTCTTCTCCTTCAATTGAGAGAACTTCTCCTTGAGCTTGAGCAAATTGCTTGAGTGTGTGTCAAATGAGGAGGGTGTCCCCTCTATTTATACTTGTTTTCTGGATAGATTTTTCACTGGGGCTGACTTGTCTATCTGCCTGGGCCGACTTCTCTTTTTGGAATAATAAAATACATTTTTTCTTTTGGGGTTGACTTAGCTAATGAGGATACCTCACGTAGCTACAAACATAAACACTCACTCTTTAACTAGGTAGGTTTTATCACGTTGGAACATATATGGATATCATCTAAGCATCACAATTGCCTTGAACATCTCGTCATCATAAGGAAGATCTCTTCTGATCAAATCCTTCTGACCAGAACAACGGTTCCCACTAGAACCTTGTTGCCTATTGGAACCACATCATCCAAGAAGACACTTCTTCCAAGCACTTTATCAATCTCAAATCAAAGGGAGGCTACACTCCCCAGGAAGACTCCTCTTCCAAGCACTTTCTCGATCTCAAATCGAAAGGAGGCTACACTCCCCAAGAAGACACTTCTTCCAAGTACTTTATCGATCTTAAATCGAAAGGAGGTTGTACTCCCCAGGAAGACACCTCTTCCAAGCACTTTATCAATCTCAAATCAAAAGGAGGCCTTACTCCCCAGGAAGAGACTTCTTCCAATTTACCAGTCATTACAACTGGAAGGCAGTGATGACTACAGCTAGTCCACCCCTATGGGCCCACACACTCCACAAAGGAGCACTCTCCTCATATGCGAACATCTCACATAGGGATCATCCCACACAGGGATCCACTCACAAAGGAGTCCTCTCCACAATGGAGAAAATTCCTCACCACAACCATCCCTTTTAGGGATAAACTCCTCAAAGAAGTCCTTTCCACATTGGAGAACGTTCCTCACAGGAACCATCCCTCACAAGAATACACTCCTCAAAGGAGTCAGGCACAAGTCTCAGCTTGTGCCTCATCAACACTGTTTGTGCTAGAAATTGTTCCTAGACTACCACAAGAACAAGCTAACACAATCTCAAAAAGAAAACAAAATGAAATTGGATTTTATGATTTTGTTTACAACTTTATCAACAAGGAGGTAAAACATAAACAAGCTAACACAGAACTAAATCCTGAACAAGTTTGAATAACTGGGGATCAAACACATGAATAAACCATAAACATTACACATAAAACATTGATTCCATCCACAAGATACAAGCATTTGCATGTGTTAAAACCATTAAACAAGAAATGAAGTTGTATATTGAGTAATCAGCCATATTATAAACAAAATCAGCAAGGCAGGTAAAATGGCTTATAAGTTTGTATACATCATAATCAGTCTTCCAAAATTACATAAGAGTTTTGAGTCTTAGCTTTATACACAGTAGCTCTAAAGCCTCCCCTTGCACAAAATTCCTCCTCTCATACACTTGTCATAATGATCACTGGGCTCTAAGCACGTATCATTATGTCCTCACAGGTGTTAAACAACTCCTACTTTATTTGGTTACAAAGCATCGCCAATATTTGCCATCATTTCACAGGTTCGAGATTCTTGTAGCGCCTTTGTTCATTGACTTCCAACCCTGCGCTACAGGAATCCCTTTTTTGCATATTTTTTAACCAAGACTTAAAAATGAAGGTTAGTCGTAAAGCTAAACTTGGAATAAACTTTATCATAAGCTTTTCAGACCTTAAAGAATATATATTTACTAATAAGCCCAAAGAAAAACTTTAAAAACTAACAAAAATGAAATAACCAAATCATTAAAAGCATAAAATCAAACAAAAATGTACTTATTACCAAAAAACCTCAAAACCAACTCAAAATTGAAAGGTAATAGAAAAACCACTATGAAAAATAAGACACATAATCTTAAGAACAAAATCTAGTTATAACATCTGGCTCCTGCTACGGGATGAAATCCTCCTTGTGAGGTTTCAAGAACCTGTAGATCAGTGCCTTCTGTCATCTCAACTAAACCTGTCAATTACTCTGCAAAATTTCCATTGGGCTATGGAGTCTTTATTCAATCTATATCACACCGGTATATACAATGAATGACAAGTTTCTTACCTTCAATAACTGAAAAAGTGCTTCAGGAATCGCCCATTCACAGGATTGGACAATTCTTCACCTTCCATAGTCTGCAATATGAAGGTATTGTTCTCCAAAAAATTTGAAATTATGAAAGGACCAAACCACAAATTGTCAAATTTATCATGTTTTCATTTTTTGCTCTTTTCTGCATCCCACCTTAAAACCATGTCTCCACAAGAAAATGTATTTTCCTTAATCTTCCTGTCAAACCTTTCCTTGATTTTCTTCCTATACATTTGAGCCTTTTCTTCTACAGCTTCACGTTCCTGTTGTAATTCAATCAGTGAAAAAATTCTCCTTTGAATATCATTAGGTTCCTCCAAACTATCTTGAAAGAATTTCATTATTGGAATACCTAGCTGAACTGGAAATACAGCATCAATGGCATATACTAACTGAAAAGGAGAAGAACCAATTGTTTTTTAGTTTATCCTATCTGCCCAAAGTGCATATTTCAACATTGAATCCCATAACCTTTTATTCTGACTTAACAGTTTTCTAATGCTCTGAATAATATTCTTATTGGTTGATTCTGCCAACCCATTTCCCTGAGGGTAATAAGGTGTAGAATGCTTCAGAACAATTCCATTTTGTTCACAGAAGGTAACCATAGCTTTAGATTTGAAGGCTTTAGCATTATCAGTCAGCAATTTCTTAGGGCACCCAAATCTACTTAAAATATTCACCCAAATCTACTTAAAATATTCTCCTGGATAAAATTGATTATCACCTTATCAGTTGCATTCCTTGTAGGAATGGCCTCCACCCATTTTGTGAAAAAACCAGTGGCTGTAAGTATCCATCTATGTTGACTAGAAGAAGCAGGATTTATTTCACCAATAAAGTCTAAGCCCCACTACTGGAAATGAGCATTAACTGCAATGGGCTTCAATGGTAAGGACACAAGTTTTTGTTTACCAGCAAACTTTTGACATGGAACACAAGCTCTAACCTGCTGATATACATCAGAAAACCTTCAAGAGATGATCTTGAAGAACAACCTAACCTTTATTTATTCTGAAACCAAGGAACTCAATATTTGTCTTCTTGATTTCCATTTTGCTCTTGGACAGTACAAGGCCATGTTGATAAACCAACTTGTAAAACTCCTGCAAGTATTTCAAATGCTCCTGTAGATTCTTTGAGCATATTAGTATGTCATCAATGTATACAAGTGCCCATTTCTTTTCCCTAAAAATATCTTCCATTATTTTTTGAAATTCAGTGGGAGCATTATTAATGCCAAATGGTGTTGGCCATGGGGGACAACAAATGTAGTTTTGAATCTATCTTTTGCTTCAATTCCTATCTGGTAAAAACTAGACTTTAAATCAAACTTACTAAAAATAGTGCAACCTGCAATTCTTTGCAAAAGACTAGATTTATCTGGGAGACGATATTTGACTTGTTGCAGGACAGCATTCAACGGTTTAAAATTAACAACCATTCTTGATTTTCCTCTCTTAATCTCTGAATGTTTATTGACTACAAAAGCACGACAAGCCCAAGGACTTTTAGAAGATTCAATCATATCTTTAGCGAACAAATCTTTGATTTCTGTTTCACAAAATTGTCTTTCAGAGGGTGATATTAAAGCTACTGAGGCTCCCTGGGCTTTAGGCTTCAGTAAAGGATCAAATGGCAAAGATACAAAGTATTTTTCTCTGGTCCAAAATGCATTGGGACTTTCAGAGGTGCATTCTTTCTCAAGCTTTGCAGAAATTTCAAATAAGGCAGAATTTTTATGCATCTCAGCATATGCAATGCATCTTTCCATCTTGGATAATTTTGCAACATTGGGGATAGTACTAGACTTTCTGACAGGGTTCTTACACTGGAATTTACCTTCAAATGACATTGGGTAAGACACTATCCTACCATTTATGGTACATTTGAACAACATCTTATATTATCGTAAGTAACAGGACTGACTCTATTTAAAAATTCGGAACCTAAAATGCAATCTTCTTTAATGTTTTCAAACCTATTCAAAGATAAGACTTCATGCAAACCTTCGATTTTGACTGGAAAATCAAGAACTCATCCAAGAAGCTTAATAGGAGTTCCTTCAATTGCCACAAGATGTTCTGGGGCCTTTTCCCAGAAGAAAGATGGAATGGCTTCAACTTTGGCTAAATTAACTTGACATCCAAAATCTATCATGCAGTCTAGCTGGTATGGCTTGAACTATGGAGGACAAAACCAAACTTTTATATACATTTTAGGACTTGTAAAAAGTCCTAATGATGACTCTAGAGTCAAACCAGGAAACAGAGCGTTCCTTTCTTCTTCATGGGATGAGCTTTCATCTACACTGATATGTGAGGTACTTCTAGCTTTAGCAAACTTTGGGATTTTGAAAAGCTTCTGCATATACCCTGCACATTTCATCATCTGATGATTGATCTATCTCCCTTAGTGTAACTTCTAGCATCCTTTTTAGCTCTTCTATTTTTATGACAAGCTTTCTTAGAGAGCTTTGTTTTTCTTTGATGTGGAGGCAAAGTAAATTTTCCTTGTCTTTTCTGAATTTCTGTCTATCCTCATGAAGATCAGGATAGTTTTGTTCTGTTAGATTCTTGTTGATATTAGGAGAGGAAGATTTTGTCTTACCTTCATGTTCTTTTGAGACCTTCTCTTTAGCTTCCAGCTTGGCTAAGAGCTTATTCTTTTCTTCTCTCAGTTCTTGTCTCCTGACATACTGGTATACCGATGTTTCTGATAATTCTTTATCAAGTTCTGCAAGTCTCAACTAAGGAGAGATCTTTATTGAAGAAAACATATTAAAAATGAATTCAGGAGGACCGTCACACCCCTCTAAATTTGCTTCTTCATCGGAATTTGAAGAAGAGGAGTCAAATGAGTGGGAAGGAGCAAATTTATTAAATGCTAGGTTAGAATCATCAAAATCGGTATTGCCTTCATCTAGGAGAGAAACTATTTCTCTGTCGAGATACTGGCCTTCTTCACAGTATGCTAAATCCCACCAGGCTGACCTAGCTCTTCGGAAAAGAGAGTTACAATATAGGGCTTATTCTTCTTATTTGAACATTTGTTTGCCCAATGACCCTTTTTGTCACAAATAAAGCACTTTTCTTTATCTCCAGATGCAGATCGTTTTTTGACAAAAGCCTTTTGTTTCTGATATCTTTTATGCTTCTTGTGTCTATAGGCCTTGTTTGGATGAAACCTCCCTGAAGAACTGGTATAAAATTGTTTCTTCTTTTTCTTGCAGCTGCAAGATTCTTTACCGAAGTGCCCTCTGTTATGAGCGCCACATCCCCAATCAGGCATTTTAGCAACATCTTTGCAAAAACCTGGTCAGTACATGGATGAGTGTCTTTTAAAGTCTTTAGCAACTCGGCGCTCTAGGCAATGCTCTTGCCATGTTTCCATGATGAAACCATGGAGCTGTGCCAGAGAGTCCATTCAACAAGATGTTTTTTACTTTAAGAAATTGTTCCATTGCATTTGGGACACGACCAGGGAAACTTCTCAGATAATGCTTATGATAAGTTGGTTTTGTCTGCATTACCAGATGAAATGAGCAAATTTTGCATATGAGTTATAACAGAAATATTCCTTGCTTTTACTTAAATCACAAATTCTTGCAGACATGAATAATGATCCAATATGCTCATAGTCTTTTGTTTCTTCTAGACCAAAAACTTCTCTGCCTAAAGCTTTTTGAGAATTTGGTCATCTGCATCATTGACTGCTAACATCTCAGCTCGGGCTTCTTAGGGAAGCCACTACCACCATTCTAATGCCAAGCCTGACAATCCTACTACTAGCTAAACTGCTAGTTGCTGAAAAGTAACGTTGCTATCTTGACTTCTTTTATATAGAACCCATTTAGCAAGTAACTGTATTGTTGTTTTTATTTCAGCTCTTGATTGGCATTGGATATTTAGGACAGGTTGCTCTGGCATTTGAGAAATTAAATTATTAATTCCATATATTCCAAAATGGAATCTATGGGAAGGAGCAGATGAAGCAGAGGCTTCAGTCATTATTCCATCAAACAGAGGAGGAGGTCCAATAATCTGAGGGGCATGTTTGGGAAGGAGAGCCACTATGTTGATTAGATACTAGATTTTCTTGTTTAGGGAATGCCATTGCGGAGAGACAATAATCTGGAAGGGCGTTTGGCATTCTTTTAAACTGGGAGACCAGGTTATGGATTTCTTCAGATTCTTTTTCATCTTCTCCAAAATTGAATTATGGTCTATTATCTTCTTCTTGAATACTCATCATGCCGAATGAGTACCTTCTGGTATGCCTTTATTTATGATCTCTAGAAGCAAGATCTAGGGCAGACTAACTCACAGGGCTGGCTCTATTATCTAGTTGTTGAGTTTTGACTGGGACTTTGCCCAAGATATCTAGTCTTTTTTCTAGCTTTACTGAGGCTGCAATAATGACATTCTTTATTTCTTCAAAGTCAGTTAGCAAATGATCTATGAACTCCATCTTTGTTCTAAGTAATGCAATCTGCTCTTGCTCTTCTTTTGCCTTTTGTTTGAGATGGAGGATATCGGAGGCCATATCATCAAGATTTTAGGTTGTTAGTTGTGTTGCAAGTTTCCATAATTGGCCAAATTTATTTCATCAGAGACGGTTTCTGATGGGGTAGAGTATCTATGTGGTAGATATTCTCATTTCAGTTGTCCATCATGAGCGAACTATCTAAATAGTGAATCAGGAAGATTTCTCCCAGGGATAAAGGAAGTGTCTCCTTTGGGAGTTTTGTATTCATATCTTGGGCCACTTCGTGGAAGAGACATCATGAATAAGCTCGGGCTCTCTTTGTTTCAATATCTCAACCTATGGAGTATTTTCTTACATGTAGGACAATCTGAATGTTGTCCTTTATATTCTGTATCATGGACTCCTAGGAATTATGGCTGAGAAGATCATGAAGCACAAGGCTCATTCCAGACATAAAGATGCCTCGGTAGTGAGCATGTCACTCCATTACTCCCGGGTATGCCAAAAAGGATCCCTCAACCATGGGGATACCTCACTGTCGACTTGAAAAACGAAAGAAAAGCTAAACAAAGAGAAGTTGTTAAGAGCGGCCAAATTCTTGATTAGTCAAAGTATTGGTCAATTATTTGTTGAAGTATGATCTTTAAAGAATATAGGTGAGGTCTATCAAGTTGTCCTGCTAGAGTCCCAACTATGAGACATTGAGACCATTGCTCCTTAGTCAAATCGTTGCCTTTCGTTCAACAAATAAACAGGTTATTTGTTAGTCAAAGCATTCTATTTACAATAAGAGTCTGAGAAGTTCAAGTCCCTCCAAGCCTAGTTTCTGAAACAGTTTTCTTTTAAACTCGTCAAAACAAGGTTACATGAATGACTCTCTATTACAAACATCGCCCATATATCGACAACATCACAATGTATCACGATGCTAAACTCCAGCCAATATATCGACCGATATTTTAGGGGATTTTCCCTGATTTTATCACAATTTTTTGGCGATTTTTTTTAATATATTGCGAGTCGATGGGAATGTATCGGTCGGCCCACAAATTGACTAGAAAACGAAATTTTCCCTCTTTTCACTCATTTGATGCATTTCTAGAAAAAAAAATTCACCTTACCCATAAAAAATTATCGCCTTGTTCAATAATAATTGGTAATATTAAATTCTTAAAGTAAAAGTTTCTATCATTTTACTTAAATTTTTTAACATTACCATTAATTGTTTCAGGATGTTTAAGAGGTTCCAACCTCATCAGACTTCATATGCAAAAAGTAGAATTTTTTATCCCATGCAGAATTCAACAAACTTGATAGTTTTCAAGATTTCAAGATTGCAAAGTTTCCACTGGGTGGGTTCTAACATGTATGAGGGTATGGGATTGGCATTTAATCAAGTACATCAACCCCTCTATGTACCTTGATGTTGGTGGTGTTGATTGTTGAACTCCTCTAACATGACCTTGATAAAAATGTACTCATCACTCAAGCAAAATCACTTATTAAGCATGGGAAGTTTTTTCTACCTTATTTTAATGATTGGATTAGGAAATTTCATCAAAATTGTAAGGTGTTGAGTCGTTGACTAATGTCTTTGGAGAATCAACTTTGAGTTTCGAGGTAGAGGCAAGGACTAGAGCCTAGAGGAGGGAGGCATAGGGTCCTATTGATGAATAGGATCCCAATATAGGCAAAAATCCACCAACATGTATGATTTATGATTTATGTTTCACATTCTTTTTTTTAGAAGTCCTTACTCATTTATTAATTTAAAATATACGTACACATGCATAACAATTTAAAATATACATAGAGTCCACTACGACCCCCACGACCACAAGGGCCTTCTAGCTCTAGAGACAAAGCCATTCCAGAGCAATTACCTTTTCCCATAAAAGGGGTAGAGGAAATCAATAGTTTATTTACTTGATTTCATTGTATATGAGATACATTGATTGTAGTTTTTGGTGATTCATGAGTCGGAGACTCAAGATTCAGGACACGATTCATTTTTTAAGTGTGATATAACACTAGACGTCATATACATCTTATATATCGGTTTTCTTTCCATATTCATGTGGCAATGTGTTTATATGTTGTTCTTATTACTTTAGATATTTAAAAATTTGAAAAAAATGAATATTTTTGTATTTTTTAAGTTTGTCGATATATTGTCGATGTTTGCCAACATTTTCCCCAATAAATCTGATACGTTGTTTCTGACCCTCGGCGATATATTCGCCGACACAATATTTGTAACCTTGCAATGACCAAATTCCCAAAATTAAGGGACTTCATTGAATCCCAAAGAGCTTCCCCTCAGATTACTGGAACATCTTATCAAACGAACATGACTTTCACATACAGAATCCATTTTGAATGATTCTTTGTTTCAAAACTGCCTAGAAGTGTGTAATATTGATATTAGTCCAGCCATTCTAGTCTAAATCTGCAGTTTTTTCTTTCAAAAAATACAGCTTATATTATCCAAATAAAATTGTACATAAAGAGGAGAAATTACCTTATGGCATATAGCACTGCAATAAAGTCTAAATAAGCACTCATTGACATGTTTTTGACATCCTGGATAGGCAAAAGCTTTTGTCTTTGGTCTAGGTACTTACCTCATTCATCCACATCTTTTGAAACACAGAGGCAGTACTTTACAGCACAGTTTCCAGAGAGAACACAGGCTGTGATCCATAATACAATGCCATAAACCAACATAAAGACGGGATGTGAAACTTAAGGCCTCCAAGCAAAGCTGCTCTTGCAACATGAAAGAGAATTGCTGCTGTCTAATTTCCAACATAGGAGAGAAAACTGGCAATCCTAAAAAAATGTTAATGAGAATGTCAGTTTTGTCACAAATGGGGCTTACCATAGGTGAACCCATTTTTAACAAGTTTAGATTTTGTTGGAAGGCCCTAGTAATCCATCGAAGCTCGGCATGGATACCATCATGCATTCAGCACTAAGGCCAAGGGAGTCCTTTTATGCATTTGACAAAAAGTCTTATTATTGTACTAAAAAATGGGTTTATCATAGGCCCACTCCAATCATGCCAAATGGGGCCATGCAGGGCATTGTTTATTTTAGGGAGATGCTCCTTTGATATAAAGCTTTGCAGCTCATGGATGGTCATTCTATAATAATACAACGGTGCTTTAGTGCGAGCCAATGGTACCCAATATATCCAAGACCTGTGATCAGCATCCCTGAAATCTGTCCATAGAAAAGTGCATTTTAAGGTTTTTACTAAGCATCTTTCCCTGAAATCTTTAAAGCTTTGCAAAGCATTGTCCTTGAAGCTTCCAACCCAAATAGGGCAGAAAATGTGATCCCGGCCCTTCTCGGTCCTGAGGAGTCCCAAAAAAACCATTAGGCAGCATATTCCATGCTTCCCAAATGAACTTCAGAGAAATTGACCCATGAAAATTGAAGAGATGTGGAGCAGCAATAATATTACATAAAGAAAATTGACCCTACACCAATATGATTACCCTGCATCATCCCTTGAACAAGCAAAATTTCCGGTGAAGCCTTACCCTCAAGACAATGAACTACCCACTTTGGTGCTAAAACTCTCAATTAAGTGGAAATGTCAAGCAACCCCAAGCCACCTTTTGACTTTGGCGGAATGTGAATATGCCATGGGACCATAGGAAGATATGCCTCCCCTCCATACTTTGCCCACAGAAAGGATCTTAAGATCTTCCCCAATTTACCAAAATGCAAGAAACATTAATAGATGTGACTTCCCTGAAGGAATCCTGAAAAGGGAAGATCTTTTAATTTCCGCGACTGAAGCTTGAACTTATTTTTTTCCAAACACCAATCCCACATCGAAGAAGGAGAAATTCTGATTCCAAACAGGACTCAAAGATACCTCACAATTACCCCAGGGTAAATATGCTTCCAAGCATAAGGAATCCAATATAGAGGATCGTTTGCACCAACCAACCAAAACTCTAATTCGTGGCCACTAATAACATTGCACATGACGTGCAGAAGGTATCAAGAGACAAAGTAGACACCAAGAACCTCAATCAAGACAAAATGAAAGCAAAGAATCCTTAGGGAAATGATTATTAATCACTTCCCCATCTCTCGAAATCCTGATCCCATGAATACAGCCATGTGTCTTAGCTGCTTCAAGGGGGTAACTACGCACATCAACAGCTAATACATACAAGGGGGCAAAGGGAAACCTTACCTAAGAGACAATTAAGAACAATGTGATCTAATTGTTGTCACATATATAGTAGCTGGGCTACCTTTGTTCCTGAGCAGTACTGAACAGTTCTTTGAGCCGGTCCTTTACTATGAGGTCATCAGATGATGAGCCACCAGTTGATGATCTCCCACTTTCAGCAGATCCAGAGTATCCAAATTGACCAATTCTATGCCACCATGACTGAGCTTCATGACCCCAGATTCGATAACTGAGTTAGCCCTTCTTTCATTACCCAAAGCAGAGATTATTATAGTGCCCATGATATGTAGCAGCAGCAGTTGTTCCAATGATCTTCAGATTGGTTTCAGATCCAGTGCAGGTATATGACCCAGGTGATGTTATGGTTTGTGCATATGGATTCTGATGTTCCTCTGTTACCTATTAGCAGTGAGACTCGGTTGATAGTTGATTATATGTTGGCAATACTTTATCTTGGTTTACTTGGAATCTAAAGTATAAATGATCTAGATGTTTTGATTGAGAGATTCTTTTGTATGCTCATTGGCCTTGCCCTACTCCTAGTATGGATTTGGTCATTTCCCTTTAGGAACATAGCTTGCTAGTCTTAGCACCATCTCCACTGTCTTCGTCCATCTGTTGCCTTCCCTTGTTGATTGATTAACCTTGACCTGTAACTTGACTAGTGACATCTGGGATTTCCCCCACCTTCACCTCTATGTCGGAATAGGTCTCCATGTATAAATTATGTCTCGATGTTGGTTTATGTGATGTTTATCACAGGGAATGTCTACCTCTAAGTCTTGAACACAAGTAGTCCTACCAAAGAAGTGTTTTTAGACACTAAGGCATTAGAGCTTAAAGTTATTCTAAATGGATGCCCTGCCAGCAAAATAAAAGTGTCTCTAGACACTACTACAAATAAAAATAAAACTAGTCAGTTGCCAAGAGATGAGCACTCATCCATTTTATGGTGTAAGGCTCATTTATCCATAGGGTATCAAGGTGAGGCAAGCCCCTCAAGGTTGAGCCTTAGTCATTTTCTGGAAGCCCAAAAGACTTTCCAGGGCACCTGCTCTTGGAGGTTGGCAAGTTAATAATAAGAAAGGATGAGCACTCATTCTTTGTATAATGTATGCCTCATTTTCCCCCACAGGGCAACAGGGAGAGACTAGCCCCAAAAGGTTATGTCTTTGTCATTTTCTGGAATCCCAAAAGGCTTACCAGGGCACCTGCCTTTAGAGGTTAACTAGTATAACAATGTTCTGCAAATAAAGTATAAAAAGGTTGCTTGTTTAAAGTCTGGTGGAGCCTTCTTATAATTCCACCCATATGTGAGACACTGCCATTCCCTATTGTTCACCTAGTCCAACTTATGTGCCATGTGGATCCCCTTGTCCTTTTGCCCAGGTGCTTACAGTTTCGAGTTATCAAGTCATCCCTTGACCTTACCTGGTTTTAGTTCCCTTCACCCTTGACTAGCAAAAGGGCTAAATCTATAAATGAGTATAACTTCCTACAAAGGGGAGATCTTTGAATTTCCGCCACTGAAGCTTGAACCTTTTTTTTTTCCAAACACCAATCCCACATCGAAGAAGGAGAAATTATGATTCCAAACAGGACTCAAAGATACCTCACAATTTCCCCAGGGTAAATATGCTTCCAAGCATAAGGAATCCAATATGGAGGATCATTTTGCACCAACCAACCAAAACTCTAATTTGTGGCCACTAATAACATTGCACATGAGGTTGTGTAGAAGGCATCAAGAGACAAGGTAGACACCAAGAACCTCGATCAAGACAAAATGAAAGCAAAGAGTCCTTAGTGAAATGATTATTAATCACTTCCCTATCTCTCGAAATCCTGATCCCATGAATACAGCCATGTGTCTTAGCTGCTTCAAGGGGGTAACTAAGCACATCAACAGCTAATACATACAAGGGGGCAAAGGGCAACCTTACCTAAGAGACAATTAAGAACAATGTGATATCATAATGTATCATTCATTGCAACCAAAGTTGACGCCCTTGAAAAAAGTGTGTGAACCATACCTATAAAAGTTGTGCCAAATCCCAACCCATGTAACATGTCTAATATCTTATATAAATCCCAAGTTTGTTGATCATAGGATTTATCAAAGTCAAGTTTGAGAAACAAGGGATCTTAACTAATCTCCCTAGCCCATTTCATGCACTCTTAGAAAGTGAACACTAATATAAATGGGCATTAGGCTTTAGGATCTTAAATTAAATGTGTATCCATAAAGCACAAGTACCTGACACAAATATTCTCTTAACAAAAAATTATACCAGTATACCTGAATGTTCTCCATACATAATACAATGCCTATGAGACCTTCTATATAAAGAGAAAATACATGAGACGTGACCTTTGGTCACACCTACTATATATATAATGTCCATGGTACATAAATACAATGGGTATGAAAATACACGAGAAGTGACCTTTGGTCATATATATATAGCCCGGTGGGCTAGCTCAAGTGGTTGAGTGCTATAAGTTATGAGCAGAAGATCTCGAGGTCAAATCCCCAGGAGGCTATACATTGCTATATAAGGGCCTCACTTGATGTCCCCATCGAGTTAGCTTTGTAATCAAAGTGAATGGGTGAGGCCCCTTCGGGTGGGCCCCCTATGCATTGTTCTCGTGGGCGTAACAGGCCCCGCTGGGGGGTAGGTGAACCACAATATATATATATATATATATATATATATATATTACATGAAACTTGGAAATGGATAAAAATTTTGGAAACGGGAACATAATGGAAATGTGAACCCCCAAATAGGTATGTACAGGAATCGTGATATATAAAACTATAAAACATATGGAAAGAGAGAGATTTTAAAAGAACAAACTACCTTGCAAGAAAATAAGAAAGATACACATAAATGACACTTTAGAAGGAAACCCATAGATGATTATTAATTCAATTATGCAAAATCCAAAAGTCTTTGTAAATCAAAAAGTATATGCCTGAAATAGTCAACAAATGCATTGAATGTGCCCATATAGAAGCTTAAATGCGTTTCTTTACAATGGCACCGCCCAAATATGTTTTGAATGCATATAGTATGCATTTTGTACTCGTACCACCGTTTTGTATGTTCCTAGGCCTATTACCCAGGGGTGACATTTCTTACAGCTTATATATATAGTGATATGATTAGCCTGAAGTCAAAAATTATAACTAACATCCCCTTAACCCAAAGTCAAAATTATAAACTAACATCTCCCCTCTAACTTAACTTCGAAGCAAAGGAAGGACCATTACTATTGTTAGAACTTAGAACCATAACCAACCCTTCAAAAATTTTGTTCTTTTTCCAAAATTTAGCCTACGTAATTGGGTGGTTTTGGGGTTTAGGTTGATTCAAAATTGAAGACTTCGCCACATGTTAGTAATACATTCAAGTGTCCAACCAAGCCGAACTATCAGGGGTCACACCTCCAAGCTAAAAAGTCAACCAAACCCCTGATACCCATGGAATTGTATGTCTCAGTCAATTGCCAAAGCACCCACACAGTTATTAACCAACCCCCCACTCTCACAAAATTGAAATTATTTGTACAAAAGCCAGCCCCAAGAGCTAGCGAATGAGTACACAATGTGTAGATAGCTCCTAGAAATACCAATGTATATAAAATGGTGAAGCATCTCCGTCGTAGTCAATATGGTATACATTTCATCTACAGGCAAACAAAAAAAGCACAGGTCTTACACCATAATGATTCTCTTAATCGATGTCGGTGTTAACAACATTGGGGGAAGATTATGACAGGGATTTGTTCTTTTTATTCACGCTCAATCAGGATTAGACTGTTCTATATTTTCACTTAGCATAAATTTGAAAGTTTGAAAGAGAGTGCAAGTGCGTGTTAAGCCTCTCTTGGCAGCATGAAAAGCCTTTTATAATGGCATTTTACTGGGAATGGAATTGCCTATGATGAACAGACTCGAAGGTTTTGCAGGTCTGGATAGTTATAGTAGTGTTGATTTTTTTGCCGAAAAAATCGTGACATCACGATTTTTCGCGATTTTTTCCTAACCCCAATTTTTCAGGGTGAAAAAATCGTGATTTCCGAGTAAAAATCAGATTTCACGTTGTTATCGAAAAATAGCGATGTTTACCTAAAAAATTATGCCACAACCCTAAAAATCGCCCCCCAAGTGGATTGACATGTTTAGAAAATATTTTTGGGTTTTTTCTTGGTCAATTTGCTTGGCCGCTGTGGGGGAATGAGAGGGGAGGTGCTTGCAGCCATCAACAAACAAATTTGGAAGACCAAATCCATGCGTTAATTGCCATCAAGAGATTTTGAATTGCAGCACAAATCAATTTCCTAGCTATCTATGGTGTTGGTCATCTCAAATCCTAGGTATGTAGTCAAATTCCACTCTCTTGCATTGTTTTTTCATAAGTTATTTTGGGGCTTTCAAAGCCCTTCTTTTCTTCCCTCTTATCATCAGTTTCTATGGCTAAGAAAACAATTTGAGGCACTGTTTTTCCTTTAAAGCCCTCTTACCTTCATTTTTGGTTATATTTTCTTAGGGTTTTTTTAGGGTTTTCTTGCCTCTTATTATCATTTTCCAATAAATCTCCATGGTTAGAAAAACAATTTAAATGACTGATTTTCCTTTTACAGCAGATTGTTTTTTCTAAGTTATTTAATTTTAGTTTTCTTCCATTTTTTGGCCCCAGGGTTCAAGTTCAAGGTTTAATATTGCACTGCCAAAATGCCAAAGGTTTTGGATCCAATGTAGCAATATGGTGAGCCCAAGGATGAGACAAACGGTCAAAGGTTGTCTTGTAAACTATGTGACCAAACTATGACAGGAGGGATTAGCCAGTTGGAATACCACTAGGCAAAAATTCCAAGGCATGATGTTCTAATTTGCACCAAATCAACCCCGAAAATTATGGTGCAAATGGCGGTGAGAGGGAGACCACGGGTACAGATTCACCTTCCATAAGGGCATCACCTTTCTTCGTTCCAAGAGCTAGAGATGGGGCCCAACCTTCCATCCAGTCAATGGCTAAAAAAAAGAAGCAAGAAGCAGATAGGCTTATGGGGAGTATGATTTTTTGGAGCGATTTACCTTTGAGCATCACAAAGACCAATCCATTTTTCCAGCCCATGAGTGACGCTATTGTTGTTTTTGGCCCAGGTTACAAGGCCCCTACCATTGAGGAGTTGTAGGGGCAAATTCTGCAAGCAAACAAGAGTGACATCAACACTAGATTGGAAGAGATGAAGATGTCATGGCAATCAAGTGGATGCACGGTGATGTCCAATGGTTGGACAAATGGGAAGAATAGGACCCTTCTAAACTTCTTGGTACATTGTCCTAGAGGTACCATGTTTATTAAATCCATTGATGCATCAACTCATGTTAAACATGCAGCATTATTGTGTGAGTTGTTGGATGCATTCATCATAAAGGTTGGTTTGGAACATGTTGTCCAAATTATAACAAATAATGCGGCTAGTAATATGGTTGCTGGTAGGATGTTAATAGAGAGGCATCCCACATTGTTTAGGACTCCATGCATTGCCCATTTCCTCGATTTGATGCTAAAGGATATGGGAAAAATACCCTTCATTAGGAAGGTTGTTGATCAGGCTAAGACCATCACAAAATTCATATATAGCCATGCATTTGTCCTTAGCCTCATGAGGAAAATCACAAAAAACAAGGAGTTGTTCCATCCTACAATAACACGTTTTGCTAGCAACTTCATCTCTCTTCAGTCTATGCTCCAATGTAAATTCGAGTTGAAGCAGATGTTTGTTTGTGATGAGTGGCGTAACTACACATTCAACAAAAGACAAAATGGGGCAGCCATTGCCAAACTAGTCTACATCAATTCCTTTTGAAAAGGAATGCTAGAACTGTGCACAATTAGGGAACCTTTGGCAAAGGTAATTCACTTGGTAGATGGAGAGAAACCTGCAATGGGCTACTTGTATGAGGCCATGGATAGGGCCAAAGAGACTACCCAGTCTTATTACGTGGACAAGGGCACCCCTAGACATAACAGATACATGATGTTTGGGATTTAATTGATAGTCAATGGACCGGGATTCTCCATTGGACCATTCATGCAGCAACTCTTTTCCTCAACCCTGGCTATGCTTACTCATGCAAATTTGATTTTGATGGTGACATGTCTATAGAGTATGGTAACTGACAACGTTACTTGCAGAACTATTAGTCGCGAGATGGAGATGTATCGAGAGGCTATTGGAATACTTGGCTTTGTTGATGCTATTGCTGACAGTCACATGGTT
>LPNX011041818.1:332400-357280 GCA_001517045.1 Pseudotsuga menziesii | reverse complement strand
ATATATATATATATATATATATATATATATCAATGTAGTCACAATCGGCTCATACTCGTTGAATATGACGAGTATGCTCGAGTCACACCTGAACCGAGTACTCGCTGCAAACTCCGCCAACGTACTCGTACTCAGCCAAACTCACAGATAACTGCTACACTCGCCAGGAATCATGGAGACTCAGCCAAACTCACGGATAACCGCTACACTCGCCAGATATCACGGAGACTCGACCAATCTCGCACGTGCGTTGAAAAGCCCGTATTTTTGGCGTTTGCTGACTAGGTTGACCCGCGAAGGTAGATTTGGAGGGAAGTTTTGGAAGTTTTCCTTTAAGGCGTCAACCTACCTTCACTCACCAAAACAAACACTAACCACGAATTCCTCCTCCAACTTCACTTCCGCGATGGCTTCTCCATTGTTCTGCACGGGCGTCTATTTGTTCATGCACAGGTGTCCATGGTTCTATGGGTTCAAGTTCAGGACGTTCCGACCTCCAGCGAATCAACAAGGTTCGCACTTCGCAGGGTTCGCGTTCGCCGAGGTTCAGCAAGGTTCAATTCAGGTTTGTTTTTGGATTTTTTTTATTTTAGTTACGTTTTAATTTTTAAATGTTTTAATGTTATTTTATGAAGTTTTTTATGTTAATTTTTATTTATTTTTTAAATGTTATTTTTTGAAGTTTTTTATGTTAATTTTTTTTAAATGTTTTAAATTTTAATGTTGTTTTTTTAACTTTTTAATGTTATTTTTTGAAGTTTTTTATGTTAATTTTTATTTTTGTTTTTTTTAAATGTTGTATTATTTTTTTTATGTTTTGAGCCATCACAAGCCTGTGGGCTGTGATGGAAGCCTGCACAGGTTAGGCTGTGATGGAAGCATGCACAAACCTGTGCAGGCTTCCATCACAGCCCACAGGCAGACGTGTGTAATGTGGTTCGATAAATTGGTAAATCTCTATGATACCTCTAACGGGATCTCTCTATTTCTACGGTTAGATGCATCTGAAGTGCCCGCTTCCTTTAATTCCAAAAAAAGGACAACTGATCTTGTCGACTGGGGGCGGTCTGGTTGTAATTATTCTGGCCCTTGTCTTGCTCTCTTTCTAGTATTACAAGCGCTCGCGATCCTCTGCAACAGGATACATCCCAGGAACGCTTACTGTATTCAGTTACACAGAGCTGCAAAAAATAACGAAAAAACTTTTCAGAGCGGCTAGGAGGCGGGGGTTTCGGTTGTTCCGTCTTCAAAGGGACTCTAATAGAAGGCTCTCTGGGGACGGTTACGGGAACCCGAAGGGTGGAGTGGCCAACTCAAACCTGTCGTCACAATACCCTGTCCTCATAAATACGTTACAAAATCTGTGGACACGGAGCAGCTTCTCATAGGCCGTCGACAGACGACGAAAGCCGCAAAGGAGCAGCCCTTAAATAACACCTTTGGTGTAAAAAAAGACAACAATTAAAAAATAAATAAATAAAATATAAAAAATAGCTTTAAAATGGCCAGTGGGCTGTGATGGCAGCCTGCACAGGCCTGTGGAGGCTACCATCACAGCCCACAAGCCTCCCAAATTAATTTAATGTAGTTTTGAATTTTAACTTTTAAATTTAATTTTATTTTAAATAATTTAAATTGTTTTTAACCTTTTTTTTGGGCACTTGTGGAGGCTTCCATCACACAGCCCACAGGACTGTAGGATGCCCCCTATGGGTTCCTACAGGCTTGTAGGTTGTGATGGCAACCTCCACAACCTGCCAAAAATAAATTTAATTTAACTACAAAATATTAGTTCATTTTAATTCAGATCAAATTCATTTTAATTTTTTTTTCCACTCTCAAGATTCAGATCTATGGCACCTAGGAGAACACCTAGAAGGCCTCTTGATAAAGCATGGGAACATTGTGTTCGGGTGGTCCTAGGGAAAGACTATCAAGTGAAGTGAAATTACTATCCAACAACTATGTATGGGGGCATAAACATGTTAAAACACCACCTAGCTCGAGTTGTGTACAAAGATGTCGTTGTTTGTGATGGTTGCCCTGAAGAAGTCACAGCGGAAATGCACGCTACTTTGGAAAGTATCAAAGAACAAAATGCCAAAAGATCTAGGTTGAGGTTTGAAACTACAGGGATTGGTATATCTCCAATGGGACCTCCAGGTAGTTGTTCATCAAATGTTGCAGCAAGTCCAACTATCACCTCTCATTTCTTCCTTCCTCGTACCTCTGCAGGATCTCAACCAACCTTGGACAGCTTTACTGAAAGGAAAAGGAAGGAGGCAGATATGGCAATGAGGAGGTTTTGGTACCATGACAGCCTCTCATTCAACCTTGCAAGGTCTCCTTTTTATTAGCCCATGATAGATGTTATTGCAGGTGCTAGCTCTAGATACAAAGGCCCCTCTTACAGTGCACTTAGGGGGGAAGATCTAGATGAGGAGTTGCAGTATATCGAGGAACAGTTGGAGAGAATTAAAAGCTCATGGGAGTTTACAGTTTGCACAATCTTGTCTGATGGGTGGACAGATCAGAGGAATAGAACAATCATAATTTTTCTTGTGGCTTGCCCTAAAGGAACCATGTTCTTGAAATCCATTGATGCATCTTCACATGTGAAAGATGCAAATCTCATATTTACATAGTTAGCAGAGGTTGTGGAAGAAGTGGGGGTCAAACATGTTGTCCAAGTTATCACGGACAACGCTGCAAATTATGTGGTAGCAGGTAAATTGCTTTGTGCAAAATACCCTACTATTTTTTGGACCTCTTGTGCTACCCACTGTATAGATTTGATGTTGGAGGACATTGGGAAGTTGGCATGGGTGCAAGATGTTGTTCATGAGTGCAAACAAATAACCAAATACATTTATAACCATGCCTGGGTGTTGAGCCTTATGAGAGAGTACATAGAAGGTGAGCTCAGTCGCCCTGCTGTCACACGGTTTGCAACAAACTTTCTCTCCCTCCAAAGCCTTCTTAATGAGTACCAAACATTGAGACGAATGGTTAGTAGCAGGGAATGGATACATTATAAAGATAGCACAGAACCAGATGCAATGGCTATGAGTTTGTTTGTCTGTAGAGATAGTTTATGGGAGGAAGTCACTAAGATTGTTAGCATGACAAAGCCGCTTGTGAAAGTGTTGAGGATCATGGATGGTGATAAATCACCAATTGGATATGTTTATGAGGGGATGGACAGGGCCAAAGAGGCCATCAAGGCCTTCTATAGGGGGGATGAATCTAAATATTTCCCTATATGGGATATTATTGATTCCAGGTGGGACAGGAAACTACATTCACCATTACATGCAACAGGGGCATATCTCAATTCAAGCATATTCTATAATGTTGGGTCTAAAATTCAAAAAGATCCTAAGGTGATGAGAGGTGTGATGCTATGCATTGAGAGGATGTACCCAAGTCGGGAGATTCAAGACCAAATCAATATGCAGCGAGATATGTACAAGGAATCCTCTGGCATGTTTGGATTTAGCTCAACACAACGTCTCAGGGAGAAGAAAGTGCCATGTAAGATTCAATTACGTAAATCATTAAATTTTATTTCACTAGTTTTTTTTTTCAAGTTTGACATTGCAAAACTTGTAATCTTTGTTTGTTTGATTTTATAACAGCCCATTGGTGGTTAGATTGCGGCACTGAGGCACCACAACTACAGGAATTTGCCATCAGAATCCTGAGTCAGCCTTGCAGTGCGTCAAGTTGTGAGCGCAATTGGCCAGTATTCGAGCACATCCACACCAAAAAGCACAACAGGTTGGAACATGAGAGGTTGGAGAAGTTGGTCTACTTATACTACAACCTTCGGATGCTCACAAAACAGTTGCGGGCAAAGGATTTGGATCCAATTTTAATGGATCGGATTGATCTAGTCTCTGATTGGGTAGAGGAGGATGAAGCTCTTGCTGATTTGAGTTGGCTTGATGAAGAGACCAAGGGTCCCTCTGGTGTTCCATTTTTCAAAATGGAAACACCAAACACACCTGCATCACAATTGATTTTTCAGTCTAGTGATGTTGGTACTAGCTCTAGTAGGGCCTGTGCTAGGCGTTCTACTACTCATAGTCATGCATGAGACTCGAGTTTGGACTTGGAGACACTATCTTTTTTTATTTTCAGCTAGCTATGTTTTGAGTTATGAATTTGAACTTTGAAGTTTGAACTTGGTACTATTTTGGAATGTGTTCAAGGAATCCTCTTTCATTTCACTATTTTGCTGCAAAAATATGGTATTATGGAGTGTCAAATGTTGTGTTATCAATTTTTATGAGATGATCTAATGAATTTCTGCATAGAAATGTTTTTATAACTTATATGGATTATAAATGTCATTACGTATGTTTTTTGTGCACAGAAATTACTATATTTTTATTTTTTTCATATTTGCCGAGTCTAATCCGAGTCTTATCCGAGTCGGCGAGTCTGCCGAGTCCCAAGCCAGCCGAGTATTTGCTGAGTCCGAGTCCGACTACACTGCTATATATATATATCAAATTATAAAATATTAACACAACAACTATATTTTTGTATTTTACATATTATATATTTAAATATATTACTTTATACCTGTATGATTAATATATAATATTAAAAAGACAATTAATAAAATATATTTAAATATATAGCACATGTATTTAACATATACTACCTATAAATAAATTATACCTATCAACTATCATAGCTACTACTCAATTTGTTAAAAAAATATTTTCCAATCTAATAATCACATTTTAGTATTTTACAATTTGTTAAAATAACAATCACATTTTAAAAAATAAAAGACCATGGAGAGTCACCGGATACCACCGGCACAGTACACGAACACAGGAATACTCGCTAGGACCAACCACTATTCTGGAATCTGCACATAATACTCTGTCTTTCATTGTTTATTTAGACAGTCAATATATTCAACAGTGGGATCTCCACTACTTTACTGGGATTACAAACCATCACATTATCTTCCCAAGAAAATTATTTAAATGTCCCTGGAAATTCATCAGCACAGAAAGGAATACTTACAAGCACACCGACACAATATACCCATTGTTGTAGATAGAAAGGAATACTCGCAAGTCGTTGGGGGCCGGGGCACACCAACCAGTCTACCAGTGTCGTTGATAAAAAATTGATGCTATTTTCTCTTTCTCAACCCTCAATTTACATGCCAGTTGACAAAAAATGCATCTACAGCTACCATTAAGTTTCCCCATTCAAAACCACAGTAAAAAACACGAATTTTATTACTTAACCAAACCAAACCCAAACGAATTCAGAAAAAAATTGAGGTTCACTGAATTTCGAACTTCAAGGTTTGGTGGTGAAATTATGGTCCAAGAGCACCAAATTTATAGAATTTTGCCATTCGGGTCCTTAGTCAAACATGCAGCGCTTCAGGACGTGAACACAATTGGAGTGTGTTTGAAAAAATACACCCAAAAAAGTGCAACAGGTTAGAAACTTAGAACTTCAACTAACCAATTACAATTATTATAATTTATTGCCCTTTGACATGTTTATGACCCTCAAGAGTCGAGACTCATTAAATTTATTTATGGCCCTCTTACAGGTTGGAGTTCCCACATCTCAATGATTTGGTATATGTCCACTACAATATTCAACTATGATGAGGCAGTTGGATAAGGTAACTGATGTGGAAGCTATTTCCGTGGACAATATTAGCATATTGTCTGAGTAGAGAGTGGAGTCCGAGGCCCCTATTATGGAGGAGGCACCTGCATGGTTGGAGGAGTAGAGGCAGTGAGAGGAGGAAGGGGAGGACCAGGTAGAGTTGGGTGATGTGATTGTGGACTTTGACATCATCGAAACTGATGTGGCAGCATCAGCACCAGCACCACATTCTACACAGGTTGATACATCTACACCCTCTAGTTGGTGTTAGACAAATGATGTAGGGCCTTCTAGTGGCAGACGAGCCATGACCTTTTCCCGTAAAAGGGAGAGAGGTCATTGATTCTCCAGGATAGGTTGATACCTAGCTACTAGATTTCTCACTATAGATGACTCATGATGATGAGAGACATTTATATATTTGGCATCATTTTGTATTGATTGTCCACTTTTGAGTCCTTTATTGGACAACTATCAGGTTTCAGGATTTAGTATTGATTTCAGGACTTAGTATTGACTCTAATGTATCCATGTGAAACAGAGAATTCAGATTGAAGGAATTATTATTTAAGTCAACCCTTCTTCTTAAGCTTCAATATTTGGTCAGTTATTCTGCAGATTACATATATAGGTGCTAATGTTCTGGGATTCATTGTTTAATACCCAGTTATTTGCACTTCTTATTTTTGTTCGATTTGTTCATTAATGCTCAGCAAAGCATTTTTCCTCGTCTTAGGTCAGCAAAGACTACCTTGCTTGTTGTTGTACCTGAAATTTACTGTTCTTCTCATTTTCTTCCACCTTCCATCATCAGCTGTTGTGCTATGCTATTTAAGACTCCAGTGCCCAATGGAAAGGCCTTTGGCCTAGAGATCTACTGTGATTATTTCCAGTCAGCTGCCATTACCTTCAACCATGAAATCATGTTCTGTACTAATTCATATCTAGCATCTATCTTTTAGCTAAATGTTGCAAGTTGCTGCCTAGTAACAGTGGACAGCGAGCTTTTATTTGATTACTGAGGGTTACCCCCTCTGGCCCAAGAGCCAGCATAAGGCCTAAAGAGGGTTTCAACTTTCAAGATGCCTTGGCATAGTTCCTAAGCAGCCAGGAACATCTCGAGGAACAACAATAATTATCCCCCCCCTTAATGAAAAGGTCATCCATCCCAAGTAAAGTAAATGGATAATTTGTCCTCTGTTAAAGATCAGATGATGTCAAGAATTTGGTTCTAAAATGTGATAGTACTCCACATGAATATTCCTTGATCTTGGATCAACTGTCAAATACCCCAATGACCAAGGCAGAAAACATCATGACCAAAACTAAGCGTAGACAAGCTCTTAAAAAATAATCCGCCTTCATAATTGTAAAAAGGTCATCTCGCTGATTGTCATTTCCTTCAGGTCCACAATCTCATGGGACATCACTATTGAAATTAACATAATCTTCACAGATGGCCATGACCAACATTAATTGTAATTTTATGTTATAGTTCTAGGTTTTACAAAGGCCAAACTAGTCAACTCAATGTAGGCTCATAACCCTTCCTTGGGGAAAGCATGCTACCTCACTAGTTGTATATAAATACAACCCCTATTTGTATTTTCACACATTGTGATCATTTGTCCATTTATTATACAAGCGATTTGACCTAAGGGCACCATAAAACATTGCATTCTCTTGCTCTTGTTTTAATCTACTTGTACTTGGGTAATTTCTCTCTCTAGCACACTTGTGCTAGGGTTTCTTCTCATTCTATGGTTGCACCTCTCTTCACTGCCATTGTGATATTTATCTCTTTAATCTTGCTAACACTTGTAAACCTTAACATGGTATCAGAGCAGGTGTGAACCTAAGTCACTCAATTCAATGGTTTTTTTAAGACCAACACCTCTTTCTAGGGATTCCTAGGGTTTAAAACACTCTTTTATAGACAACACACTCTCCTCTTAATAAAAACCTGGTACCAAAACCTCCTCACTGCCATATCTGGCAGTGAGGAGGTTTTTATAGACAACACACTCTCCTCTTAATGTAGTTCGTCATACATTAATAAAATTAGTTTATCTCATATTATCTTGTGAAAGTTTTGTTAATATTATCCAACATCAAGACACATTGAAAAACATGGAAGAATTGTTAAAGTTTGTGCAGCTGCAAGACCCATTCTCATAGAGGATGGTACCCTAGTCAGTTGACTAGGATAGAGTAAGACCCTAGAAGGTACCCTAGGGCCCCCAGTAGTCTCCTGGGGTTCTTGGTCTAGGAACAAGCAGGTTAATGGCATGGCAAAGCCCCTAGCATGTAGCTAGGGCCCCCTATATGCCTCTAGGGTATTCTGGTTTGGAACCAGGGACACGATGTCCAAGTAGAACCTGCAGGTACAGGAAAAGATATATATTCTGGTCTTGAACCAGGGACACGATGTCCAAGTAGGTCCTGCAGGTAGTTGATCAACTTTCAATGTGAGACTGAAACTCAGCTTAGTACTAAGAACCATTCTACGAGAGAATGGAGGACCCGGTCAGGGTCCAGAGATTGATCAACCTGATTCAGTGTGACACTGAAACTCAGCCTAAGGCTGAAAGCCATTCATTAAGAGTGGAAGATAATAATGTCCCCTCTCCTAATCGGTTATTGCTAGGTTGCTACTCAAGGGACTGGCCACCCCTTGATGATGTCCCTAGTACCTAACCCTTAGGAGCAGTGTTAAGGACAAAAGGATTGTACCATCCGTTTGGATCTTCCCCTTTATACAGTGATGACAAAATATATAAAACTATGTACCTTGAGAGAGAGAAAAGTCTTTGTTCTTGTTTGTCCTAATTGAATGATTGTCCACCCTTACGGTTCACCTTGATCTTGTGGTTGTTGACTATGGGTCCTCTTCGTACTTGGTCCTAGCACCCTCACTTATGTGCACCTTTGACTATGATGACTCCTACTTTATGGAGTGTATTTACCTAATGGTTTATTAAAGACTATTGGACCATATATTGTTATGGTTACCTTATGTTTTGTTAAAGAACTCTTGACCCACTTGTAGTTTTGGACTATTTACTTTATATTGGACCTATAGACTTTCACTTTATGACTTTATTTAAATTTATTACTTTATAGTCTTATTGATAAAATCTTTATGATTTTATTAATAAAGAATTTTGGACTATTTAATCTTATCTCATGTTTAAGATCTTTATTTTATGTTTGGATTATTTTATATTACTCTGTTGATTAAATTTTTTATTTTATGGTTCGGATTATTTATTGTGGACCCTAAGCACTATCCTAAACGTGAATATTTTACACCACTTGACCTTATAAAAAGATGAGGGCATTTTTTATGTGATTGTCGATTTTGGAAGCCTCTCCACTTATCTTCACGTGTTTATTTTCACGGGCTGTCTGTATTTTTTTTTCTCTGCAATTTGCGATTTGCCTACGGGCTGACTGCGTTCATCCTTCCTCGAGCTGTCTGTTGTTCTCCTTCACGGCTGTCTACGAGTTGTCTACGTCATTTCCCTTCTTGGGTTATCTGCGATTCCCTTCACGAGCTGTCTGTGGTTTTCCTTCACCCGCTGCATGCGTTTTCCCTCACGGTGATGATCTTCTATTTCTTCACGTGCCTACTCTCTACAATTTGTTGGACAGAGTTTTACCTCTGCGTTTTTTGAGCTAAGCCTACTCTCTGCAATTTGTTGGACAGAGTTTTACCTCTGCGTTGTTTGAGCTGAGCCTACTCTCTGCGATTTGTTGGACATAGTTTTACCTCTGCGTTTTTTGAGTCGAGTCTACTCTCTGCGATTTGTTGGACAGAGTTTTACCTCTGCGTTTTTTGAGCCGAGTCTACTCTTTGCGATTTGTTGGACAGAGTTTTACCTCTGTGTTTTTTGAGCTGAGTCTACTCTCTGCGATTTGTTGGACTGAGTTTTACCTTTGCGTTTTTTTTGAGCTGAGTCTTACCTCTGCGATTAATCTCTGTGGGCCTATCTTCAGCGATTTCTATCCACGGTGATCTTTGCTCTCTGCTTGATATCTTCACCGGTTTATTCTCACGGTTTTATCTGTGTGATTGCTTACGAGTTTACCTTCATGATTTCTATCTACGGTTTATCTCAGCATGAGTTCTTATGGGTTTTACCTCTGTCTGTTGGGTTTCTTTCCCTGAGTGACTGTGAGGTTATCCTTCAAGTGTGGACTGTGGTTTTCTCAACATGATTGTCAGAGAGTATGATTGCGCTCAGTGTAACTGAGTGTCTCTTGTGCTAAGTGACTATTTGTCCTTAGCATGACTGTTATGGGTATGACTAAATTACTTAAGCATGTGCTTTTGATTGAAACCTCTCTTAGAGTTCGAGGTATGTTTCTGTCTGCTTTAAATTCTCTCAAGGTACGTATATGGTTTGCCCAATTTGACTTGTCTCTTCGGTGACAAGATCAAACTCAAAATTATCTAAGTATAAGGCGGATCCAAATAATGGTTGTGATTCCTTAATGTTGTGTCTCCTGCACTTTATTTATTTATTCTTGTACATGGCATAACATCTCAATGAACTACCTTAACGCAATGACCAGTAGAGCATTAAAATTAACATAGTGACCAGCAGAGCGTTAAGTTGAAAGAGAAGAAAATTATGTTCTTGATTTATTACAGTTTAAAGTTTTATTAGCAGCACTATTCTGAATCCGTATTTATATTTTCATGCACTTATGTTTATTACTTGTATTAAAACATCACTACCTCTTAAAATTCAACAAGAATTACCCCCCAAATCAAGCCCATCCAAAGGCTACATCGACCTCCTCTAAGCAAAGCATGAGCAAGTTACTGGGGAAAACTCAAAGTCCTCCAAGAAGGAAAAACACATGTGTAGCTATTGCCATAAGGAGGGATATGCCATGAAATATTGAATCATTTGTCTTCAAAAAGGTTGAAGAACTTGCAAGACCTACAATGGGTAGTGAGGATCTTTTTTATGGGACGACTAAATCTTCCCAAAATACGCATTTGGTTGTGCATTCTACATATTAGTCCTCCTCCACAAGAATGGATTGATGATTTTGGAGCTACCATCAATATAACCAACCACCATCTTCTCTTTGATTATTGATTGTAGCATAGTGTAGAGAAAGTAGTTATTGGTGATAACCCATCCTACCAATTTCAAGTTGTGGTCATGTCATTGTTGGCATTGGCATATTTGGGGATGTGCTTCATGTTCCAGGAGCTAAATCGAATCTTCTTTCTATTTACCACACCACACACACCAATTAAAAAAGTGGAATACTAGCATGATTAATGGGTCATAAAGGACATGAGTGATGGTTTTAAAGTGGATGTTGCATTGTCGCAAGATAAGGTGATGAAACCAATCATATGTATAAATTGGCGAAGACACCTACCCCAAAACAAACAAAAAATTTACTACTAAGGTAGCCAATTCCAGTGACACCAACATATTATGTCATCAATGTCTAGGTCATACCAAATTTTGGGTTTATGCAACATATGAGTCATCTAAAAATGGTTAATGACCATCCACGGATTGACAACCCAGTGGTGTCTATGAAGGGTGTGTCTTGTAAAAACACCATCAAGAGTTCTTTCCCAAGGACAAAGTAAGGAAAGTTTCTCAGCCTCTTAAGTTGATTCATACGTGGGCCTATGCCACCCATTCTCTTGAGGGTGCTAGCTACTTCTTCACCTTTATTGATGATTTTTCCTGCTTCCTTTGGATAGACACCCTTCAATCCAAGGAGGAAACATCATCAAGAGAGTTCTTTCCAACTGACAAATAAGGACCAAGTTTTTTTGCCCATTAAATTGATTCATAATGATACATGTGGGCCTATGATCACCTATTCTCTTAGGGAGCCAACTATTTCCTCACCTTTATTGATGACTTTTTCCACTTCCCTTGGATATGCACTCTTCATCCCAAGGAAGAAGTGTTTGGCAAATTCAAAGAATTTAAATCTTCGGTGGAAAATCAAAGCAACGAAAATATTTAGTGTATTGCCATTGATGGTAGAGGAGAGTATACTAACAAAGCTTTCCAATTAATTCCCATTTCTCGTAGTATTCTTGGCAACAGATTGTTCCCTACACTCCACAACATAATGGAGTGGTTGAACGAAAGCATAGAACTATTATGGAGATGGTTCAATGAATGCTTCACTCAAAAGAAATGAAGCTTACATTCTAGGGGAAAGTATTTGTCTGTGCAACCCACATTATCAATTGAGTGCCTACTTGTGTGGTTCAAGGCAATGTTGCACGACTCGGCCTCGACAAAAACTCGGCTGGCATATGACTCGTCGACTCAAGAAAAACTCGGGAATGACTCGGGACAGACTCAGGAAGACTCGGCAAATAGGAAAACAATTAAAATATGGTACATTTTGAGCACACAATAGAGGTTAATGGCATTTCCAATTGTTTAATGAATTAAAAAAAATGTGACCCTGTGTGACTGAGATACTCAACCCACAGGCCCCACACAAAATTGATTTTATTGTTTTTTAATTTTAATTTTTATTGTTATTTAATTTTTAATTTTAACTATTTTTAATTTTTTAACTTAGGATTTAGATTTAAATTTGAAAATGGATGGGCTTGTGGCTAAGTATCTTAGCCCACAGTCGCTGTGTGGTTGAGATTGTCAGCCACAGCCCATCCATTTTCAAATTTAAAACTAAATCCTAAGTTAAAAGTTAAAAAAACAATTAAAATTTAAAACAATAAAATTTAAATTTAAAATAAAAAGCAATAAAATCATTTTAATTTTTTATAACAAAAATAAAATAAAATAATACAAATTGAAACTTGGAAACATAACTAACTTGGAGAGTTTGTGAGTGGCGACCTCCTTCAAAGTTGAGCAGAAACTGCAGCCACAAATTGGGATTCTTGACCTCCACGACCTCCATGACTAAGCAGGAAACAAAGTGCAGAGGTTGAAGACCACCCGCAACGACCTCTACGACAATAGTGCAAACGACCTCCACGACCACTGTGCAGACCACCTCCATGACAAATCACAAACCGATCAATGAGTTAGTTGGCGTCTACGGGTCCAATCACTGTCGGGTCCAGACGGGTCTGTGCCGAGTCAGACGAGTTTATGCCGAGTCGTGCGAGTTTAGAGGGGTTGTCGAGATCTTCCGAGTAGGTGTCGGTTACTTGGGTTGGGGTTCCACTCGCCAAGACTCACGAGTCTCTCTCGAGTCATGCTTCATTGATTCAAGGTATGACTACTATGACAAATGGCATGGAAACAACCTTTCAATTTCACATTTTATAATCTCTTTGGATCAAGTGCATGGCCCCATACTCCTAATGAAGGAAAAAACATCAAAACCCTCATACAGTCTAGTAGTTACAATAAAACTTTCCGAGGATACCACCTTTATGACCCCTCCACTCACTAGGTAATTAAACATATATATATTTTCTTTGATGAAATTCCTACCCATGGTTCGCCAATATCTGTTTCTCTACATCCTATAGATGATTCTTGAGATGAGTCCCAAACAAGGTTATCAAAACCAGACCAGTTACTGAACCAGCAACCCTAAAAATCGAGATCGAACCAAAACCAGTGAAAAGTCAAACACAAGAACCAATCAGCCAAAAAATATATAAAATATTCATATTTTGATTAAAAATACATATTCCTATACATCCATGCAAATTTTAAATTTTTCGACTATGGGGGATTGGTGTCCTTATTTTCTCAAGCTAAACAAATCAAACATTGGGTTTATTTAAACGTAGAAAATTAATTTTTGAATATAGCATCAGTCACACAATCGCTAGAAAAGTAAACAGCATAAACATAAATGAAATACACACATACGCAGACAATTTATCCTAAGCATCTTTTCATTTCTTTGATCAAAGCTTACAAGAGAACCTCCACAATCTGCTAAACTAGCCTTGTGTATGTCTTGTTGTATAGCCTGTTGTTGTACAACCTGCTATACTTGTAGTTTGCTTTAGCAAATCGTTCTTCTCCTCCCTAATGCACTCCAGCTCCTCTCCTACTCATAAACTTGTTCAACTGATTCAACCTCTCTATCTTGTCTATCTTTATGCTTTGCCAAAACCCTAATAGTCGCCTGTTATGGTTAAGATTAAATCTAGACTAAATACATTTCATTTAGACCTCTAAGACTAAGTCAACTTGAAAACATTAGACTTTCACTTTTTCAAGTGAAATTACAAAATTGAAATATTTTGACTTTTCCTAAGTGGTCACTTTACGAAATGTCTAGAACCACTCCTTGTGTGTACATACTAAAGCATGTGCAAGTTCATGTCTAAGCTACATTTTTCAACATTCATTCTGCACCAATCCAAATCTGTCTTTAAATGCTTCAAACTTCCCTTTCAATAGAGATTTGGTCAAAATATCAGTTACCTACTAATATATGGGAACATACTGGAGCTTTATTGTTCCCTTCTAATTCATGTCTCGTATGAAGTGATATATGATATTTATGTGTTTGGACCTATCATGAAATACTGAATTTTCAAAGAGTTTGATGCAACTCTAATTATCACAATATATCATCGTAGAATTCAATTCCTAATCAAACAACTCTACAAGCAACTTGTGAAGCCAAATGGCCTCACAACTAGCAATATTGGCTGCCATGTATTCTACCTCTACTAAGCTAAGCGCCACAAAATTTTGCATCATGTTGAACCAAGATATCATACCTGATCCAAGGCTAAAGAAACAACTTGAGGTGCTCTTCCTGAATACTGTACTACCTACCCGTTATCAGATATACATTCTGCAGCTGGGTAGAGGTATGATATCTATATACCCGTTATCAGATATACATTCTGCAGCTAGGCTACCATGATGCAGCATACAGACTTGTCTCTTTTTCTATTCCGGGCTATTTTTTTTACATGGGGTATTAGAATGGATCTTTACAGCTTCAGCCTTTCTAGAGCCTTGTTCATCAGATCTTCCTTGCCAGGACTGAGATTCAGGAGTCCATTGAGATGCTTTCGGTGATGATCTAGTTCATTGTAGCAGAGCAGCAAATCAGAGTTGGTACACACAGTTATAGAGGGGCTTATCAATTGGAGACAGGTATATTTGGTGAGATCATGTATACACTTCTTTGGTTTGATTTTGCTCTATGATGTATGTCAGATACCTATGCTTATCATGTTAGGATGATTATGGTGACCTATGCTTATATCTATTGTTGCTTCAACTTGTGTTATGACTAATCAAGGAATTTGATGTGAAGACTGTTGCTCATGCCATGCTCGTACAAATTATAAACCTTGGTGCTAGGTTGGTTCCATGTCACTTGTCCCCATCCATCCAGTTCATCTACCTTTGATTTTGTCCCATGACTTAGACTGATTAAGACTTGTGAGATTGAAGATCTTTTCCCCATTGTGCCCCCAATGTATGATAGACTCCATGTTGTTATGTGTCTCTGGCTATGAAGTATGTGGCTTGGCCAGTGTGGTTGGGTTCATAGGATAGGTCTCCTTTAGTGCTCAAAACAAGTGCTCCACCATAACAGTGTTGCTAAACACTAAAGCATCGAAATGCATAAAAGCTATATCTAAAGGATGCAAAAATTATAAATGTTTAAAAGGTAGTCAGTGGCCAAGGGTTTTAGCACTCATTCATTGTATAATGTAAGGCTCAATCTGCCCTCCACAAGGGCGGTAGGAAGAGGCAAACCCGTCGGGGCTATGGACTGCTCGCTGGCAGCGGGTCTAGACCTTAGTCATTTACTGGAGCCCAAAAGGCTTTCCAGGGCACCTGCCCTTGTAGGTTGGTTACTATCTTATGAATTGTAAAGTGTATTGAAAAGGTTAATGGCCAAAGGATGAGCATTGACTCCTTGTATAGTGTTCGGCTCATGTGCCTCCATAGGGCATCAGGGTGAGACTAGCTTGCAAGGGCTAGGTCTTTGTCAATACTGGAGCCCAGAAGGCTTCCAGGGCACCTTCCTTTGAAGGTTGACCTATGTTGCAATTAAAGTGCAAAGGAAAGCTTGTTAGAGTTTAAGGGAAGCATATCCAAGTACTTTATCCATTTGTGAGACACTCCCATCCCCTATTGCTATTTGTCATACACATGTCACCTTGTTTGAGTGTATTATTTATCATTCGGATAGATCACTGAGTAGAGTTTGAGTGTATTATTTATCATTCGGATAGATCACTGAGTAGAAGTCAATTAAAAGTCATTCCCTTTTGCCTTAACCTTGTTCCTTCATCCTCACCCATCTGTAGCACATTGTTTACTCTTTGTAAGTATGGCATGAACAAGCAAACTTCCATAAAGTTCCAAGATTCTTCAAAAACACAGGTACATCTTACTATTATTATTATTATTTGTCACCGTGATTATGAATAACTGATTCAAGTTTGGTTTTGATATACATTATTGGAGCATTTCTTACCCTGGATGTTTACAGGATCATATTGATACAGATACTTTGTCATGGCTAACCCAATTGACCAAGTCAATCATGGTTCCCAAGGCAATGACTCAAAAAAACAACATGATCTATATTTGTTCCAGACATGCCTGGGACCAATACTGCGGTTTTAGTTTTGAGAGTTTGGCCCTGGTTCTCCTGATAAGTGATTATTATCACTTAATTATTGGCCAAATGATTAAATTTTATTCCATATGGTTGTATGATTGGTTCTCCTAGAGCAAAGCAGTGTTCCAGAGGGTATGAGTAGTCACTTATACCACTCTTCTATGTCTCCAGATCATCCAGAGCAGTCAGTTTGTCCCAGTTTGCACCCTACACAGAGTTACGGTGGATTTATCATTTTCCAGAGATTGTACCAGCAAAAATGAACTAGAAAAATCACTGAAAATGTCAATTTGGCCTCCTGGGTCAAGGAAATGACTTGGAATTTTAACAGATGATGTGTTTCAGCATCTCGGACAATACTCCAACAGTTTTTAGTCAGCAAATGTCCGGATTATTTTATATTGGCTCAGCCAGTGAGGAAAGCCCCCCAAGGGGCACCTCCTCAACTTGGCCATTAATGTATTTCATTGTTATATCTTATATTATGAAGTTGTAAAGGGGCCTAGGGTGAATTAAGCCCCTAGTGACCCCCTCCTATGTAGTATCATGTCATATCTTATGTTATATTGTGACTTTCACCTAGGATAGGCGTCCTTGAGTAAAGTGCGCCCCCTCTTCAACTTAGTCACTTAATCCATGTTGTGATCTATGTATTGTTGATCTCCACCGTTGATGATGTTTTAATCTCAATCGTTGGATGTAAAAGTGAGTTAGGGTTTACGTCTCTCTCAAACTATTTAAGAGAGGTAACCCCCCCATCGTAATTCATGAGCTCTGGCACCAGAATTTGATTAAAGAGATTTTTGTCTAGGATTACACTCTGAGTTCTTCTAATGTGTTGATGATTTGTTGATTGGTATTGCTATTCTTTTATACTGAGTTTATGTCGGGATAGATCTTGTATATTTTCTTGCACCCATCCATCTGCATGTTGAAGGAGGCGCACTTGAGGAAGGGGCACTGGTGGGGAGACTCACTCGGTGGATGCTTGACCTCGGGATGGCGTTGGCTTTCCTTTCTTCCCTCAAGCGTTAGAGATCTCTTGCCTAGATGGTGGACACCCTTCATTGTGGCCACGTAGAGGGATACCTAGTTGAAGAGCACCCTACATGGTATGTGGAGCATTAATGCATCATGGAGGAGGGATTCAACCCCTAACTGGCATGTGGCAACCTAAATTCTTGTTTGGAGGATTGAAGATGGCTTAGGGACACTTGGGGCTTCCATAGTATTTTAGCAAGGGGTAAGTAACCCAATGGGGTACATTGCTTTGGAGGATCGATGGAGTATATGGAGGCTCATGATAGAGTGGTGTGGACTTGCCTTGTGTAGCTACATCACCTTGGCATCATTGTTGTGCTTCACCTTGAAGCATGACACATGTACTTTAGAATGGATGTCTCACTTGTGATGGCCTATAAGGGCTCATTGAGGTTGATTGTAAGGGCTTAACATGTACTTTAAAATGGATGTCTCACTTATGTTGGCCTACAAGGTCTCATTGAGGTTGTTAGTAAAGGCTTAGGCCCACATAGTATTGTGGGCCTCCCTTATCTCTCATATAAATAGAGGAAGGAAAATGTCTTTCCATAATCACATTCATTCACACTCTTGTATTCACATTTTTGTAGATAAAATTTCAGCGGAAGCAAAAATCAATAAAACAAATCCAAAATTCACACATGATTTTTCTGCTCTTCAAATCAGTTCATCATTAAAATAATATCAGAACTTACAAGAGCTCCTAGACTCGGGAAAATGGCTCTGAGGAAAATTACAAACACTTTCAGCAAACCTGCAAATTTTCGGTGACTAAAAAATCTGCCTTCAACCAACTCTGACTGAGTTGTACAGCCTCTCCTGTACGGTTAGGCTTTATACGGCCTGACCCTACATGATTTTCCTACAAGTTGCGGCTCATAGGTGTGGCTGCCTCTATTGGTCTGTATGCTATACGGCCTGCTGTACGGCTAGGCTATAGTATATACAGCCTCTGTTGTACAGTCTACTCACTCTCTTGATGGCTGCTCTCATGCTCCTTCAACTCTGCTGCATCATCTTCCTCAGTGAATGCTAAAAACCAAAAAGTACTTCTCTTGTTTTCTCTTACTCACCACACTGTGAATAATGAATGTGTCTTTCACCATAACCCTTGCTTCCTTTTTGTATTTTTGAGTGAGACCAGATCCTTAATCTCAACAATCAAGATTAAATAAAATCTTGATCAACGGCCCACATTAACTTAAATCACTAATGCCTTGACTTAGGCACTTTATTAAATTAATATAAACTCACTTTATGAAAAAAAAACATTTCACTTAATTAATTACGTGAAACGTCAAAAAGCTAAGGTATATTAAAGGACGATTTCCATGGGTTAGACACACCCCAAGGAAATTTATATCCAAGCTACAGTCATCAACAGTTCTTGGTCTTCTTGAAGTATCTAGGAGCATCTTGGAGATTTAGGGTTAGGGTTTATCCCTTAGAGATTGGAGATTGGGTTTTAAGAGAAAACCCTAGGGTGGATTAGTGGAGAAGAAGAGAAGAGAAAAATGTGTTATTATTCTTACATATTGGAGCTCCTCGGTTGCCAGAGTTTTGTTGATTTGTCGTAACTAGCATTGAGAAAAGGCTATGGTATGTACATGTATTTCATATTGAGCTAATTAATGAAGTTTCAGTCGTCCATTTATTGTGCAATTTTCAGGTTTGAATTTCAGCTATATATGTTCTTTATGAATTGTTATTTAGTATTTACAGCCATTTATGTCTTGCTGATTTGACATAAGAAACAGGGCAAATTGTTAAATGATTTGACATCTAAGTGAAACAATATTAGGGGGGAATTTTACTGTTGTCATACTGTTATTTTACCATTGTTGTTACTGTTAAAGCGGTTACGAGAGCCATTCTCTGAGAGGATGGCACCCTAGTCAGTAAGGTCAGTTAATCAAGTGGTGTAAGTCCCTAGCAGGTACCCTAGGGCCCCCAACAGTTTACTGGGGTTCTTGCTCTAGGACCAAGCAGATTGATGCCATGGCAAAGTTCTTAGCATGTGGCTAGGGCCCCTATCTGTCTCTCAGGCATTCTAGTCAGGGACCAAATAGTTTCTTGGTCATAAGGACCAAGCAGATCCTGCAAGTTGAGGTAGAGACATCCTGGTCTGGGACCAGGCAGATTCTTGGTCAAGGACCAAGCAGGTCCTGCAGGTGGTTGATCAACATTCAGTCTAGGACTGAAGCTCAGCCTGGGGCTGAGGTGTTGATTTTTCCTGAGCAGCATCGAGAGCCATTCTCTTAAGAGAATGGGGAAATCTAGTCAAGGACCAGGATGTGGAACCAATCCAGCACTGGGGGAACTCAGCCTTGAGCTGATTAGCCATTCTGTTGAATGGGGACATCTGGTCAAGGACCAGGATGTGGAACCAGTCCAGCACAAGGGGAACTCAGCCTTGAGCTGAGTAGCCATTCTATTGAATGGGGACATCTGGTCAAGGACCAGAATGTGGAACCAGTCCAACACTGGGGGAACTCAGCCTTGAGTTGAGTAGCCATTCTGTTGAATGGGGACATCTGGTCGAGGACCAGGATGTGGAACCAGTCCAGCACTAAGGGAACTCAGCCTAGAGTTGAGTGGCCATTCTTTGAATGGAGGCACTTGGGCAGTTACCAGGAAGATGAACCAGTCTACAACTGGGGGACTCGGCCTAGGGCTGAGGGCCATTCTCCGGGAGAATGGAGGCACTTGGTCAGTTATCGAGTATTTGACCTCGGGTCAAATTATGCAGCCTATGGCTAAGGCACCTGGTCAGTTACCAATATATCACTATAAGTCCTACACCGAGTCTGGGCATGTGAGACACTCCTACCCTCGATCTATGGGCTTTGTGATCTTCTCCAAGAATTAGCTACCCTTAGTTAAGACACCTAGTACCTGATCTTCGTGGCACAAGGAGTGTGAGATAAAAGCATTAGTAATTCTCTCTATTTATGATGATGTACCTTGAGTGGGGATGAAGGACCCCTATGACCACTTGTTTTGACCACAGGGCACTTGAAGAAGGCTAAAGGTGAAAAGTCAAAAATACATAAGGACCCTTGGACCACTAAGGAGTCAAAGTGAAAGTACAAAAAGACCTTTAGTACCACTAAAGGTAAAAGTCAAAAAGATAAAAGAATAAAATATTATTACTTTGTTCTTTTGAGTTTTGGTCCACATCCAGGTGAATCAAAGGCTATAAAGAAGATCAACTCAAATTCATTTTACATATACACTCATGCTTAATGTGAAGCTGCTCCAAAGGAAGTTTTCGCTGAAGGAGAGAAGCTCTGAGGTATTAGGTTATGCCCTAGCATGGAGGTTTCTAACTAGGGCATCTCCATCAACTATTTTTTGTTGCAGCCTAACCCTAAGCTAGGCATTCATTTATCTTCACGGTGAGTAGCAGCATCTCTTTCCAATTACAAAAGCAAAACTAGGGCATCACCTTAGGGTTCACAGGCAGCTGCTAATCACTCTCGTTCAGCTCTAAACCAACACTAATCTGCCCTATCTACCTCACAGACAGGCATAACAGTTTTTCGGGCAGCAGGAAGGGGATCATCCACTTCTCGGGCAGTCATCCCTTGGGCTGACAAATCGCGGTCAAGAACAGACCACTCACAGGCTTCCTGTCTGCATTCTCGGGCAGCAGTAACCCTTCACAGGCAGCCTGCTAACAGGCTATCATATCTTTGGGCAGGGTGAGTTCATCCTCAGACAGCCTATTGACACCTTCGGGCAGGCTCGGGCAGCCTGCTCTAGCATCTGGGCAGGTTGTTGGGTATCCGAGCAACAGCTGCAAATCTGGGCAGCCCTAATCCGGGCAGCAGACATTGCTTCCGGGCAGGTTGTGTTGGATCCGGGCAGCTAGTCTTAGTTTCGGGTAGCTAGTGTTGGATCCGGGCAGCAGCACCAAGCTCACGTGCAGGTACGGGACAGTCTCGGGCAGCAGGTAGAAGGTTTGGGCATCCCTAAATCAAGATCTAGGCAGTCCGGGAAGTACTGGGCATGACACACAAACTTCTGGGCAATTAGTCCTAGATTTGCAAGATATGGTGAAAGTTGTCCTTGAGATAATTTTGGTCAAAAATGTACTAGGGTTTGTAAACCCTGTTCAATCGTGCTAGGGTTTGGAAGAATTTGTATAACATTCATCTCAGAATTCTGAGACAAACTTAGTGATCTCATTTAAGAGACAAAGTACTAATGATTTTGGGGTTTTTGTCCTTTAAAGGTTCCCCGTGAAAAACTCGTGTTCAGTGCATATGATGTTTTGATGTATCTACTGCACTTGTCTATTGTTATCTTACAGTCTGCAAAAAATTTAAAAAAATACATGCTAATGCTAAAATTCAACATGCGGACCATTCTCCAGGAGAATGTAGGCCCTAGTCAGGGACCAAGGGGTCGATCAACATGATTCAGTCTGGGACTGAAGCTCAGCCTAGGGTTGAGAGACATTCTTTAAGAAAGGTGAATCTTGGTCAGTTAACCAAGATGATGATGTGTGATGCCCTCCTCTCCTAGGTCTTTGGGATGGTTGAGCTAGGTTGTTTCATCAAGGGACTGGCCACCCCTTGATGGAGTCACTAGCATTGACCTTAGGAGCAGTCAAGAGGACCAAAGGATCACATCATCCAGTGTGAACCTTCCTTATATGGTAATGATAAACTTCCAGTAATTGCATGGAACACTTGTGGACCACATACATACAGAGAGAGAGAGATAAAAGGTTGTTTTCCCTTCCTTGTGGTTAGAAGGGTTGTCTTCCCACCTTGTCTTGTGGTTAGAACTTAAAAGGGTTGTCTTACCACCTTGTTGTGACATCTCTTGTCTTGTGGTTAGAAGGGTTGTTTTCCCACCTTGTTGTGATACCTTTTGTCTTGTGGTTAGAAGGGTTGTTTTCCCACCTTGTTGTGACACCTCTTGTTTGATTTGTGGTAAGCCTTGTGTTGGCTCAGTCTTGTGTTGACCCCTCCCTTGTTGGTCCTATGTGCTAGCACCCCCCTTGAGTGTGGTAACTTACCCATCGTTATGTTCAGACGTCCCAATATAAATTATTCTTTATGTGGTAACCTTTCTAATTTGTAGGATGTCTTGACCTTCTTTGGGTAACCCTAATGTCAATGGAAAGTTAGAAGGTCATTAAGAGACTATAAATTTGAGCCTAGCTTTCATTGTAATGACATCTTGGAGAGGCAACTCAACTCTGATTTTCTATGTCACTGATCTAGGGTTTTGAGCACTATTGTTTGGGTGACGTCTAGGGTTTCAAAGCTCTCCTTGCACAGCGCTGCCATGATCTAGGGTTATTTCATCTGGCTGCCTCTTTTTGCTTGTATTGAGCTCTCCTCTCTCAGCACTGTCATTCTAGGGCTGCTGTTTTTGCTGTTGATGACTGTCATTCTAAGGCTGCCATCTGTTGTTGATGACTATCTTATGACTGCCGCTTAGTATTTTGGACTGTCTGGGAAGGGCCACTACTTGTGTGGACTGTTTTGAACTATTTGGGAGGGTGCCACTGCCTGTGTGGAGTCTGGACTGCTTTTGGACTGTGTTGAGAGGCCTATTACCTGTGTGGACTGTTTTGGTCCTTTGTGGCTTCCACTGAGGTCTGTTATGAGGCTACAGTCTGCTGGTTGAAGTCTGATTTGAGGCAGCATTGAGACTGCTTGTCTAGCGTTGACTAGAAAAGAAGTAGCTTGGTCTTGAAGCTTTTATTGGCTGCCTCTGTTGATGGTTTGGGACTGTTTTGACTGGGCCGTACCCTCTTTAAGTTATTGTACATGTCTAACCCTATTCTCCAGTACTCTCTCTCTCTCTCTCTCTCTCTCTCTCTCAGTTATGTCATGCCCTCAGGTAAGGGCCAGATTTGTTCCATTTTGTTGACTTGCCTCCGAGAGGCAAGATCTGATCTGAAAGTCAACTCAGAAAGGTCCTACACTTCAGATAATTTATCAGATCTGCTTTGTTTTGCTAATTAAATTTTATTTATTGCTGCTGCCCTATTATTTATGATTTTTTTTAGTAGTAATGTTCTTACTGTTTATGATTTTACTGTGTACATCTGCATTATTTTAAATTTTGTTTAAAAACCCTAACTTTAACAGTTACCACTGTAAAAGTGTATATTCAGATTTTATTATTGGCTGATAAGTGGCCCTAGAAAGGGGCTATAACTTATCTCTTTATTTGGCATCTTTTCTCCTTGAATTGTCAAGAAGTTTGGGGCTGTTTGAAGTAAATTGTATTCTTTCCGCTGCTGTTTTGTACTCTAATTTACAGCAGTCCTAGGCTGAAAATTATAGAGCTAAGAGCTAAGAAACCTTCTAGGAAGAAAATGAAATTTCTGTTTCACATTAAAGCTTGAGTATTCGGAAATTTCCACGGAAGGACTATATTTTGAGAGTTACAAAGCAAAGAAATTCATGATTAGTTCAACTTGTATTTACCACTTGACCACGAGGAACTAAGTTGAGTCAACAGGGCAAGTTACCATCATATCACAGGCCCAGTTAAAGGCCGATTTGGTAGTGTCACAGTGGTGGGGCACATGTATCAAGCTATTCCAATACAAAATGTTAAGAAGAAAAGATACCATATATCATACACTCTTTTATGAATTCTGGAACAAATTATGTCGACAGATTATAAAAGTGAACAACTATGTTAAGAATAAAAGATATTGTATGCCATACACTCTTTTATGACTTTTGGAACAAATTAAGTCAACAGAACAGAAAAATGAACAATTATGACTGTAAAAAAAATTTCCTATTTCTCTTCGGCCTCAAATATTAGGGGAGTCTCACTCTCTTTGCTTGTGGCTCCCATGCACATCCCAAGATTACCTAGCCAGCTCCTGTCATCCCTAAACACTTCTCCAAACAACATCATCAAACAGTGTGTTGGTGCCTTCTCAATTATGGATGCAACAGCAGACATTCCTTCATCCTCACTCTCTACCTCCTGAGTCCTCACCTCGTCCTACAAACATCTAGTAGATCTTTCTTGCACTCTCTCTTTGATGTACTACTTATTTCATGTATTTCTTTTGATTTGATGCTTTGGAGTAGCCTAGTGCACTCCTACAACTTGGTATCACTGATTGTACTTCCTAATCCCATTGACCTATCTTTTGGTCATTTGTTGGACATTAATAAGATTATTTTATCTTATCTTATCTTCAAACATTCTGTCAAGATGTCATTGACTTTAGATACCCTTTATTTCCTTGAATCTTTTACATTTCCATCTCTTCGGCATGGGCATCATTCTGGGAATAAAGAAGTTAGCACATTTTTCACACAATCAAATGCTTGATTTTTTATAACCAAGTCTAATTCATACACGAAAGACAATAGTCGGGGAGAGAAGGGAATAAAAGCAGGACTGGCAATTAATGAAATCAGAGAAACTTTAGTATTCAACTCAAATTGTACCTGGATGTAAGGATAAGTATTCGCAGCTGCCTGGTCACCGATGAGCATCGAATCGCACTGTGAAAAATTCCTTGAATTGTGAGCATTTGGTTGCACCTGCACCAATCCTCTGTAGCAGTTCCTCGACCTGCCTGCAGATA